>BMAO01015252.1:0-67822 GCA_019973975.1 Trichonephila clavata | reverse complement strand
CTAGCTGAAATGCCCGTTCTTCGCACGGGTTAAGTGTTAAAAACATAAATTCATCTATTATAGCAATTATAATATTTTTAGTGAGGATAAACCCTGTATGAAAAAAGTAGTAAAACCAAAAATTAAAAATATTTTTTTCAAATGAATGTTCTCACTATAAATAATTTTAAACAAATTGCAATTTTGCCTCAAAGTAAATAATAATTTAACAAAAACAAATATTTCAATGTAAGAGAGAAAATTAGCAAGTTGAAGAGTAAATAGATATGAATGAATGCAAATCTAAATAAAAATTATTAAAGAAAAAGTGATAGCAGTTGTAAGTTTCTGCTATGGGAACTATGGGTGAAACAACCTGCAATAGATGAACCGAAAGAAAAAATTAATGATGATAAACTGATTCACTAAATGCTATCATAAATAAAAAATATTAGGAAGCCTTCAACTGAAAAAAAAATTAAATTAGCATTGCACCCATACCTCATATAATACTATCTAACATCTCTGCAATACATCTAATATAGAGTATTAGATGTAATTCAATACTAAAAAATTTAATTAGTATGAACTAAAATTAAAATCTACCTAAAACAGGTCCCCGTTGAATAGTCCAGAACAACAACAGTACTAAATGAAACAATAATAAACCATATTGTTAAAAAAACACATTCTTAAAACAATACTTTTTTGCAATACTTCTATTAAAAATTATAATTTGATTGCAAAGAGCAAAAGAATGAGTATACATACAATATAAATAACTATAAGATGGACAGTATGATAACATAAAATATTCATATGATCTCCAAGAAACTACGTGAGGAACAGATTATCAGAAGCAACGTAAAATCATTTCAACACTGAATTTTAAGAAACCCAGAGGGAAATATGAGAAAATCTTTTCAAGGTGCATCCTTTATATGTGCAAAACATTTTTGCGACCACACCTGATACAGTTTTCTGATTTGCAAGATTGCCAGAAGCAAAGTTAAGTTATGACGAAAAATCTGGTCAAACTGGAATTCCAAAGAAATATGAGATTATTTCAAGGTCACCTTATCATAGTTTCAGCAAATAGCTTTTTGTTAAATGTATGACTTTTTCTCATTTAAAACAAAGATTAATTCTTATCGGTCATAAGGCAAAAAAACAGCGACACGCAAAAAAAAAACATGGTACATACGGGTTCCTCATAAATATGAAGCATTATCTTCACGATATTACCAACATGTTAAGAGCAATTAGTTTGAATTCAGTTTCATTTTCTTTCTGTTATATTTAAAGCAATATTCTCTACATTGAACAAAATATTGAATATGCTGATAAGGAATTATTATTAGGAAGGATGAATATTTATCTTCAACAACAGAAAATGGCATCGATATGTAAAGCATACAACATTTATATGTAAAAAATGTATACAATGTATGTGTATATATACAATCTGCATATGAACAGATTTGTCAGAAGGAAAATTACTTTGATGAGCATTTAATCGCATCCATAGTTTCCGTGTTCATCCAAAATTTTTCTAACAGATGTTTTTTTTTTTGTGAAGAAATGGACATGACAAAAAAAAAAAAATTCTGGTGAGAAGTGAAGGTGTAGTTTTCATTGATTGCAAAAAAAACCCCTTTGATATTTGTGTCATGAATAGGTAATCATGATCGAAGATTCTGTTTACAAAAGGCCTCACAAATTATTATTAGGCTGAAAATAGACTTTTTGAGTCTTTGTATCACATAATTACTGTACCAACAATGATACGCAAGAAAAGGATAGTTCAGAAAAAATAAAACTGTGACACTGAAATAGGAATTATAACATCAATTTAAATTAAAACGTTATCTAAAACAGAAAAAGTAAGCCTTAATTTTGATAAAATTGCCATAAAGTTTTGAACAATAAAAAAAACACACAGCAGAAAATCTTAAATATTTAAAATTGAAATAAAAGGAAACAAATAAATATAAAAGTAACCTTACATATAGTATAGAAATTATAATATTAATTCAAACCAAAAGCTACTTTAAATAAATAAAGATTTGATGAAACTACCATAAGCAAAATATTATACGTGAATAGAAATTGAAACTTAAAAATCACAATATTGACAATCTGTTAATCTCAATTAGTTTGAATTGAGTGTCATTTTCTTCAGTTTGCATTTTTCTACTTTTTTTGTTACAATGAAAAAACATGGAATCTGCCAATAAAGGAAAATGGTACTTATGTATTGGCGTCATTGCAGCAAAATTTGCACCACAATATCAAAATAACAGATTCTTATATGGGAAAAAAATCAAATCTTGGTAAAAAAGAGCCACTTTGACTGTAGTGACTAATACATTAGTATCAGGAAAAACAGTACCCTTTTTTAACAGAAGGAAATGTAGGAACTTAAGATTTTATTGACGAATGCCATTGTTCAAAATTACTCACCAAGTTGGCAACGCTGATTTCACATGTGTTGTACGCATTAAATTGGCAACCATGTGTTTTGTTTCATGTAATGTCTCTAATAGGTTGCAATAATATGTAAGAACTGAAATATCATAGGAAGATTTTTTGGTACTTATGTATTATTGCAACAATTGCCAACTCTATTAATAACTCAAGCTGACAACACCAATAATTTCCTATGTGTTGTCCGCACTGAATTGGCAACCATGTGCTTCGTTTCATATAATGCCATCATAGGTTGCGATAATACATAAATACTTATTTTTTTGACCAAATGGTCATGCTGACTTAGTTTCACGCTATACATAGCCTAAATATAACCGCAGATTGATAGCATCACTAATTTCAGTTTAACAAAAAGAAAACCTCATACATAAATAAAATTTATATTAGCCTTTGTATTCTTGCATATTAGCATCACCATAACCAAATTGGCACAAAGCAAATCACGCTATATCCACCAAAATCTGACTAATTTTTTTAAGACTGTATTCTGATAGGAAGATGCATCAGTCTTCCAGCTAAACATGTTATATATTTTTTCAATAACTAAATTAGTTTAATATACATTGTTTTACCTTATTTTTGGTATGATTATTCCGAACCTTTTCTGGGTTTAGATTTAATTCTGTCATTTCTTTTCAACTTAAAAATTTGATTTATTTTGTATGTAGTCAATTGTAATACCTATTTTGATTTAAGGCTGTGTCAGGTTTATTATTCTATTTTCATTTTGACCTTTATATGTATACATTTGATTCTTCTGTACTGTTTCTGGTTTTAGATTTTATATAGTCATTTTTTCCCAGCTTAAGAATTTCTGATGACTCAAGTGTTGCTTTCAAAAATTTCGATTCAATATAAGAAGAAACAAACACATAGGTATCCAAGTTTTTGCCACTGAACCTCATGTTTTTAACAGTTTGAAAATTCTCACCAAAATACAGCAAAGAGAATCCCTTATGAAAAATCTGGAAACCGAAAGAACAGAGTTCAGACAGCCTGTAACTCAGAAGCGGAGCAGTAAGTCCTAGGGTTCAACATGGCAGTTTTATACGCTTCGCCAGATGAGTAGTTGTTCAATTCATGATCAAGCGTGAATACCTTAAATCTTCCAGTTGTTGATAATAAATGAACACCCCGTCAACAATAATACTGGATTGCACACAACAAATAAGAAATTGAACTGAAGAGACAGAAGCCATCACCATCATTTGGGACAACTTGGCAAGGGGATGTATCATACCTAAAATTCAACAGCACGTATACTTGGGTCATTGTATAACAATTGAAACATTACAATTGAAAATAATTACCTCTAATGGTAGTTCATAAAATAAACGTGGCACTTAACCTAAAATAGTAAACACAACATTTAAACAAACATCTAAACAATCAACATTAACAACTGAAAACCATAAAAATGCATATTAAACCAAATCAATTTACAATTACTGTAAAAAAAAAATTATAACATAAAACCTCTGACCACAAAAAAAATCAGAAATTCTGGAAGATAAATGACACAGTTTAATCTAAAACCAGAAACAATACAGAAGAATCAAATGAATACATGTAAAGGTCAAAATGAAAAAAGAATAATAAATGTGATGCTGCCTTAAACAGAAATTACAATTGACTATACACAAATCAAAAATTTTTAAGCTGAAAAAAAAATTAAATCTAAACCCATAAATGGTTCGGAATAATCATTCAAAATATAAGCAAAACAAAAGTGTATACTAAACGAATTTAATTTAGTTATTGAAAAAATACATAATAGGTTTAACTGGAAAACCAATGCATCTTCCAACTGTTATCTACTGTTATCAAATTAGTGTTGCCAATCGGAAAAATAAAATTTAGAAAAAACATTTTCTTAGGATGATTTTTTTTCGAAAAAACAACTGTAATTCCTCCACTAAGAGTTAAAAAAACGAATAAATACAACCATAAATAAGTATATTTACTATAAAATGTGTTGAAATTCCCCCCAAACAGCTCGAAACATTAATTTTCACAAAGTTATGACTTGGCATGGCTGATGACGTCATATCTCCATTTAACTGAAAAATCGCATAAAATTGAATTTTTAAAAAATCTAAAGTGAATTTCGAAAAAAACTCTTCAAGGTTAATAGCATAACGACCTATAGCTTCTACATGCCAAGTTTCATACATCTGGGTTGCTTAATTTCGCCGGAACAGCTGAAACACACAAACTCTTTCTTTTATTAGTATAGATGAACCATTAATGATTTTTTGTATAAGAGGAATAAGTTTATTGACATACCTGCTAACTTTTACATGTGTAAAATGTAAGCCTTTTATTATGCTTTTATGCCTAGTTCATTAATTTTATGCATTTTCTTCACTGCAACTCTCATTTATCATTTTACATTCACAACTACTGGAAAAAAAGTAAACAAAAACTGTAGAACTCATTATCATTATTATTATTTTTTTAATTCATAAAGTGTGTTTTTCCTTCTGCATATTTTATTTCTTAAGTTCCTAACTGATTTGTTGATGCAGTTCTGTTAAGGAAAGCATTAAAATTTTTTTCTTTCTCTGTAACAACTGCCTAAAAGTTGGACTAATTTTGTGCCTTGCATATGCTTGTATTATGCTTCATGTGGCCAAATGATTTGCTCTTGTCAATTGTTCTGCTTACCACATTGTCTAACAAAAGCAAATATAACATATAAAGAATGTTGTAAAAAGGAGTTTGTATTACAGTATCTTAAAAGGGAAAAATGTTCAATTTGTGATGCATGTCATTCTCATATGCATTTCTCACCATGACTAATGTAATATTTCTTGTCACGAGAAAAAATCTGAAGCATGTTATATGTAAGAAATCCTGTAGCAATGGCTCAAAATTAGATCGTTTTTGTGAGGACAATGTTCAGTTAAATGTAAAAAAGGCTGGAATACTATTTACAATTTTCCTTCTAGAACATAACGTTCCTTCAGAGTGCAGCCAATGATATTGATCCTCCGTTTCAAAAAACATTTCCAATGTCTGGCATTGCTATGCAGTTGAGATGTACAAGGATTAAAACATCTTCTGTGATTAGGGAATTAACCTCTAGTCAAGTGGCAGCGGTAGCCAAATGGTCTAGGCATCGGATTGTGGCTAGCTTGTCATGAGTTTGATCCCAGTACTACTGAAGACCCGCCGTGTAGGGGAGGGATGCACGTTAAATCTGTCAAGAGCTCAAACGTCCTCCCGTTGGTGTGGTGTGATAGTTAGGAGAGGGGGATGCCAGCTCAGGTGTCGTCCACGTCACTTGACCATGGTTCAAAATTACGCGGACCGTCCCCAAAAGCCCTCGTGTAGCTGAACAGTGGGACGTTAATATTCAGTCACTCACTCACTAACTTCTAGTCAAAAAGAATATATGATTAAATGTATAAAACAAGGTCCTTTTGTAGCAGTAATGGTACAAACTACTAAATATATCCAATTGTAGTCATTTTGTTCTTGCAAAATGTATAATTCAAAGTGTTCTTTTTGCAGTTCCGAATTTGATTAGGAATTTCTCTGAAGAAAATATTAACCAACTTATCATAATTGAATTTAAAAGTTTGGGATACCCTTTGAACAACTAGTTTCATATATGACAGTAATGCAGAGAGGGAAGACCTATTTAATTTTTTTTAAAAATAAGAACACCTTAGTTATGATTTGCTCATATCATTGAATACGTTTGATGTCACAAAAAGGTGCTTTATTTTTAAAAATTGATCAAATACTCATAGAGAGAGAGATTCTCTTATCAATAAAGCTTTCAAAGTTTGTACAATAAAGAAGAAAATATGTTAAAGCATTCATGTACTCTATAGTCATTGCTTGATCATAGTCTTGACTAACACTTCTGCCTTGGCCATTGATTTCTGTATCTGTAATAAATCTTTTTATATAAATATAATAAAAAGTGAGTCAATCACTCTATTTTTTAAAAAGGCATTTTTATTATTTCATTACTTTTTTGTATGTCGCCTTCATATTCATGCCTTTAAATTTACCTTAATGTATAATTTTTTATAATTCAAGTTGATACAAAAGTAAAGTTTTGGTAGAGCAATTTTCTTATCAAAATGTCTTTGTTGAGACATTTTCTTCACTTTATTTTTGAAATATTTATGCATCAGACCTTTTTTTATAAATTTTAAATTGTTGGATATGCATTATTTTAAGAATTTGCTTGAAATGTTGATCACATTTTATTTTATGCTTTGTTATTTTCAAAAGTTGGCAGGTATGTTACAAATTTTCCTAATAGGACTTACTTTTTATTTTAAAATAATGTGAAAGGAATATTCGTAATGCATCAGGTAAAATAGTAAGTTATCTAAATTGTCAATCAGTATTTTGTATATCTTTAAGATTATTTACTTAAGTTACACTATATCTGCTTAAAAAACTTGCATTTTGAATTTAGTGTTCATTGTGTTGTGGCTATTATTTTGGCTGTATTCATAATGGATCTGCTAAATTAGAATGTTAATTTATCATTTTAAAGGTGCTCAGCTTAAAAATAAATTACCTTGTGAGTATCAGTATTTATTCATCACTCATAGTTTTAAATAAACAGAACCGTTGTAATTCTAGACATTAAATAATGATTCTAATTTGGCAAATATTAAAAGATAAAAAATTCCAGAATTAACTAAGGATTTTAACAATTATTTACAAAGTTATATTTGCAACAATTAGAAGAATTTGAACAATACATTATATTTTTGCTTAAGTACAGATATTTGATAGTTACATTTTTAATTTGCTACATAGTAATGTAAATAAATGTTTTTAGCGATCATTTTGATTTATTAAATGTCTCAATTAATTTAAGGTGTTTCAGAAACATAAGCACATTTTTAAACAATATAACCATATTATCATTAGTTGCTGAATTTTCAAAAATTTTACTCATCTGAATCTAATTAAAGGAAGAAAATTAATTTTTTAATATTATAGGAAAGTCTAGCTTTTTCTGTTATATTTTGACATATGGGCAATGAAATTTTTTTTTATCAAAATTTTGTATTAAAAAACGAGTTTTACTGTAGATTTAGTATACAAAATTTTTTTAAAATTTAGAATTCTTTTAATATTTTTAACTTTTTCAAATGTTTAAATGTACCTTATTTTGCCATATCATACTATAAAATTTTTTTTTCATCCATAGAAAAAAAGAAACACAAGAAAAGGAAGAAGGAAAGTCAGGATGAAATATCTCTTAAAAAAGTGAAAAAAGAAGAACACGAAGAATTTTCTCTTAAAAAAGTGAAAAAAGAGAAATCGGATCCAGGTTATGCCAAATATGAATTTTCTGAAAAGAGTGCAAATAGGAGAAATGATAGCGAAGACAGCGAGAGTTCTTCCGATGACTCAGATTCAAGTCATACATCCAGAAAAGAAAAACAGCAATCAGAAAAGAGCTCAAAAAGTGGTAGAATGCAACAAAATGTTAAAGAAAAAAGTGACATAACAAGGACAGATAAATATGATAATGAAAAATCTGATCACAAAAAAAGAAGACATTATTCTACTAGTGATTCTGACCTGTCTTCAGAGAGGAGGTCTCATAATTTGAAAGATCATGCTAACGGTTTTTCTTCAGAGATAAAAGGTTTAAATTATGATAAAGCTAGGAGTCGCTCCAACTCATCCTTTGATGAACAGTATGAAAAACAGGGAAAGAACCATCGAAGTGCAAACAATAAAAATGAGAATAATTTTAAAGGCTCCAAAAGTCATCACCATGATAGTTCTTCAAGTGAAAATGAGGTTTCATATAAAAAAAGAACTGTTAAAGAAAGAGAAAAATACAATAGAAGAGACTCTGTTGAAAGAGAAAAACACAATAGAAGAGACTCTTTTGAAAGAGAAAAATACAGTAAAAGAGACTTTGTTGTAGAAAGAGAAAAATACAATCCCGGAGACTCTGTTGAAAGAGAAAAATACAATAGAAGAGACTTTAGTGAAAGTGAAAATACTTCTCATAGGTACAAAAAATATGAAAATAGCCATCATCAAAAGGATAGAGATCATAAACATAGTGAATCATCTTATGAAAGAAAGGATCATCAACGTAGGGAAAGAAGAGATTCCTCTGAAATATATGATCGTTATTCGAAAGATAACAAGAAAGAATCTGAGAAACATCGATCCAACCGTAGAAAAAGATAACTTTAAAATGGATCATTTTCTTTCATTGTTATATTCACTTTGTAGTTCATATTTGAAAATTATCATCAGATTTTATGAATCCCATTTTGAATGATGAAATAAATTTTTTTTTAATATCGGCATTTTTTTAAAAAATTTTAAGCAGTATGTTTAATTTTTACTTCCCTTTTCATATTAGTTTTTGAAGTAGAAAAAAAAAAACATTTTGAAAAGATTATTCAGCATTATATTCTTACAAATTCCTTCCTTTTTTTTCCTTTTCATGGCATTTATTTTTAGTTTAAATCATAGAAATTCATTTCATGTTTTCTTATAGTCTATAGCTTAAGAATTCTTTTAAAGAAATTTATAAATGTACGTATAAATAAATAATCTGGATTTGTAAATAACTAGAAAAAGTAAGAAAGAGATTCCTTTAAAAATATTTTTATTAATTTAGAGGATTTTTTAGGTTTTTAATTTCAAAATATTCATTGCTAATACTGTCTTGATCTTGCACATATTACAAGCACAATCAGGCATGTCTTAAGGCATGGGCCCAGAGCCTCTTCCGCAATAGGGGCCTCGTTCTCGACTCAACCTTAATAAAATTATAATTAGAATAATTTCCACAGTCAAATGTTATTTTTAGTTGTATTATCCAAGAAATTGCGAATTTCGGATCATATGTCAACTGGCAACATGTGATGACCATAGTCCATGTACAGGACTAAGCCTACCACCATACATCATCATTACTCATGTCGTAAAAAATGGGCAGTCAGTTGAGCTGGTTACATTTATTTGTTTAGGGTTATTGTTTGTAGGAGTATTTGACAATGTATGCTATACATGGTTAAGGATTATAAGTGGGGCCTACATTTGTGTAGGGGCCCAGGGCCTCAAGAAGTCGTAAGACGTCCCTGAACACAATACAAGCTATTAATCATTTCTTTCACACTTGGGAACTTGTGTCTGCAAAGCCTAAACTGCCAAAAATAAAGTCCATTAGTTTGAAAAAATTTGAGCCACCGTCACCAACATGGGATTTATTTCCTGTTGATTTTATTGGTTTTTACGTATATTATCGACCAATGTCGCCAAATGCTATCGCCGTTATTCTTATTGTGTTCCATCATGTACTAGGACCATTTTCCACTACTGGCTGCATATCATAGCATTTGATGACAGTATAATGCATAAATGCCATTTTAAATTATTTCTTTTCGATAATCTTTTTGGAGAGTTAAAAACTACTAAAAAAATTTATTATCAAAATGTCTTTGCCCATGTATATGTCCAGAGGGAAATAAAAATTTTAACCTAATCTATTAAGGTGTATTTGAATTTAGGTTAAGTGAATAAAACTCAAACATTTTTCTAAAAGGAAATGTTTCTTGATTAACTCAGATACTAAAAAATACTATTCTTAAATTTTTTCGGTATAGGAGATTTTATTCCTAACAAATTGTGATTCCTTCCATTCTATCTATATAATGTAGATCTAACTGATATTTTTTGTGATTTTTTATGGTATACTGGGTGTGATATATTTTTTAAAATTTTTTTTATCAAATTCAAGGTTTTTTATTGGAATTATGTTACATGAAATTTCTTTCACAAAATTCCAAAGTTAGCGTTTATGTCCTAAATAAGGACCACATCTCAAATATTTTCATTGTGATATTGTGCTATTTTTATAGTAGAACAACTGACGACAAACATTGGGAGCAACTTTGAAATGTATGACTGTTAGCATTTTATATCGAATATATTATTTTTTCTCACAAAAGAGTACATATACAACCACTAGATGCGTTCGAAAAGTACTCAAAAGCTCACTGCTAAAGCAACCTTATTGCAAAAAATTCACGATGAAGAGATATTAGTAAAATAATTTTAAGAGTATGACTTTCGTTATAAGAGTGGTAAAGAAAATCATGTATCTTTTTTAATATAAATGTATGAAATATAATGAGTGATATATAATTAGCTCAAATTCAAGTAAGTTTTTAAAGTATTTTCAAATATTATTAAGAAAATCTTAGCCCTTACGTATTATTTAAAATAAATCTTTATTATCTGAAGAAAAAAAAGATTAGCAGTAGTGTGTGAGATTGTCACTAATAGATTTGAGTAGCAGCTATCTAAGACCTTTCCGTTGTGTGTTAGCAACATAGATAATAGGCAAATTCAGGTAAAGTACATGTGCACTATTATTTTATCATCAAAGAACATCTGCCGAATAACCTAATTAGTGATCCATTCCATTTGAGGGAATGACGCTGAATGTACGATGCTTTCAAGATATTATTACGATGGCGTGTGTGTGTCGACGGTTACTTTAATGCTTGATTAGATAATAAAAAATCTTGTCTATTTGAATTCCCCAAGTTTATTTCATTTCTGGGTAGAGAAAGCGATCACACAGCTTAAGTAAAATCACCTTTCTATTTAAAACCAATCACTTTTCTATTTACAAACTTAGAGAAGAAATTGACACCTTTATTACGGTATCTATCATTACGAAAGCTATTTGTATCGTCCACTGCTGTACTCTTCCTCGCGGGTCTTCAACTGGATATCGTAAAGTTCACGATCTGCCCAAATGGAGTTCCTAGTAGGTCGCTCGCAACTCTAGTTGAACTCTAATATCGTTGAACTCACCGGTATCAGTCTGTCGCTGCCTCGCAGATATCCCTTGGATCGTCAATCTAATACCGCTAGTCAGGCGGTGCTCTTTGGTATACGCCGATTTTCCCACTGTCTAGCAGCCTTTCTCGCTCCTCCCGATCGCTGTGTGATCTCCGATCTCCTTCCAATATGTCTTTTTAAACATCCTGGGCGGGTTTCTCTCACACGCCCTACAATTTCTGATTAATAGGAACACGGATCTGCATCCGGCACTTTCAGTTTTGGTCCCAAACACTACTGGTTCTTCCGAGACAAACGCTTGTCTGGACTGTAATCCTGTGGCCGTCATTTATCGAAAACCATATGAAGGTCAAAAAATAGACCGGTCACTACGACAATTAGAATGTTCAATGGGACTCATGATCTCTAAGAGGTCTTAATCCCTTATCTTCATAAGTTAGTTGTTGACATTACCGATAGAGCTTGCCATGGTAGATTAAAATAAAAGGAAAAATTATGAAACAAAATTAACATTTGAAATTGCACCCTTGAAATTAAATTAAGTTGCTGGAGCCTATGATTTGTTTGTGTGTGAAGAGAGAGAGAGAGAGACAATTAGAATACGATCCTTGGCATTTTCTGCCTCACAATTGCTGACACTCCCTTCCATGCATGTGTAACACGGTTACATGTTAGAGGGAACGTAAAAATGGACACCGGTAGAAACAGGTGTGTCGCAAATATTGTTCGCTTCGAAGCGAAGGCTATATGGCGCGACTTTTCACCTCAAGGCGTGAAAGAATAAAGGGGTAATAAACAGCCGTCTTAGAGACGATGCTACAAATATGTTTAGAGATGTGATGTTTCTAGGATATTTGAACACTGTACCAAAGATTTGCTTTGAAATTTAAAACAGTATTTCGTTTCTTGGTAGTTGAACATGTACACCTTGACCAAATATTACTGTGCAAATAATGTACCACACAGGCTCGCCACTGTGGACCCCGATGCAATTGTCAACGCATCGAAGTATTCATCATTCAAGAACTGTTAGGCAAATTTTACCATTTTTCTTTCAGTCCTTGTCCGTAAGATGATAGTATCGGGCAAGAAGACGTCTCTCTTAGATATCCCAAATATTTTTATCCCGATTTAAATCCGGAAAGGTGATCACCAGACGAGTCATTAAATATCCTCAATATCTAGACAGCATAAATGAGGAAAAATTAAATGTATTCGACACTTCAAAAAGTAGAATAAAGTACGAATATATTGATATATGTGTCCAAAAAATTAAAGACATTCCTTATTTGAAAGCAAACTTGTGCGCCATTGATTGAGGAACGTAACTATGCAAATTTGCTCATATACAGAATCCTAAACTTCACGGTATGTAGTTATCTTTCAGAGAAGTTAATATCGAAATTGGTGAGATGGGAGATTTAAGGGGGACTTTTTTCTTCATGAAGGATGATCATTGGTGCAAGAGTTGGTGCCAGCATCTCTGAAACAACAACACTTTTAGGATTTTCTCTCCTGGTACTATCTCGATTGCTTAGAAAGTGACAGTTGAAGAAAAATATGCTTCAAACAATAATGTTCTGGTCGAAAAAGACTAGTAAAAAAGAGAAGTGAACAGCGAGTAGAACGCATCATCTGTAGCAGAAGGAGGAGGACAAATTACGACTGAATTCAATACAGGTGCATCACAAAGCATATTCCAACGCTCAACAAGATGAGCATTAGCAGCAGGAAACTATTAAGATTGCCTTTGGTATCACAGAAAAATAGGTAAAAGCTCCTATTGTGAGCCAAGAATGACAAAATTGGTCACATGAAGACTGGAAATAAGTTACTCGGTCCAATGAATCTCGTTTCCTTCTTCATCATGTAGATGACAGGATCAAAATACGGTTTAAACAACATCAATTCAGGGAATCTTCCTGCCCGGTGACAATTCAGGCCGATGGCAATGGAATTAAGAGTGTGGAGAATAATTTCCTGGATTATACTGCCCTTTGATCTTTGTAAATATGACTCAGAAGGGCACAATTTATTGCAATATTATTGTCTGTGATGTTAACTCGAATATAACGTTCTCCAATGGAGATGGTCAGTTTCAGTAGGACAATGCATCTTGATATATCAGCATGGGTCAATATTTCTCAGCAACGGTATTGACAACTTGTTGAGCCCATACCGAAAAGAATATTGGTTGTGATCAGAGCTAAAGGAGAACCAACTCGTTATTAGAGGGTATCTAATTTTCTGGTCACCCTGTATATATATATAAAAGCATTCACTCAGTGTTTCTGTAAATTTTCAATAACGGCGATCCAATTTTCACAATCATAATTTTCATCGCCCCCCCCCCATACAATAATGCTTTGAACACAATAAAAATATACTTTGACGCTAAAGCTGCAATACAACACTAATTATAAATCACACAAACTATCAAAATAAGTATTAAATTTTGTACATGCAAGCCTATGAGAGGCACTAGTAATTATTGAACTTGTTTTTAATTTAATATTGATGAATTAACTATCAAAAACTTTATCACCTACTGATACATTTATAAGTATATTATATCAGTGTAAATGTGTATTAAATTTTTATTATGTCAGCTTGAATTTTGTTTTACTTCCTTTCAGTAAATTAATACTTATTTTATATATATAAATCTTATATTTTTGACTTTTCAAAAAGCTCGCCCCCCCCCCATTTACAGTGATACACGCCTCCTCCCCACAGTTAGAGAAATGCTGATTTAACTAATTAACTATAATGTAATGCGATTTTATATAAGGGAATTTAAATATAATTTAATTATATGAGATCTCTTCTAGACCACTTTTCTTGAATGAATTATAAAATTTTTCAACTTATGCAATCGCTTTAGTTATTTCTATTGTACTTTTATGACATCAATGCTAGCACGGTTAAACGTGGTTATTTAATTGAAATATTGAAAGTTTTGAAGGATGACTTTTACGTGTTGATTTCAAACAGTTGATTCACTCAATAAATTCTGTATTAAAAAACAACAAAACAGTACTATTTATTTTTCAATTCCTACTATTAGTTAGTTCATACTCTCTTTATATTTATCTTGTTCAAATTTTCAATCATTTTAAAACACTCAATTGAGCTGAAATTTTATATACACGATTATTTTGGATGACAATACAGTAATTTAATTATAATTAATAAAAATAAGTTGATTAAAACTAATTATTCAAAGAATTACAAATACAGCCACGTTGGCATCATTTTTAGCGACCATTTTGGCTACTTGTGTCAAAACTTGAAAAGATTTCTTTCTCACATTTTAAAGCACTCATTTGAGCTGAAATTTTCTATACACTATTGTTTTGGGTAACAATACGATAACTTAATTATAATTAAAATTAATTGACTGAAAATAGTTATTTAAAGAATTACAGATACAGCCATGTTGGCTTCATTTTTAGCGACTTGGGTCAAAAATTTAAAAGATTTTTTTCCCTCACGTTTCAAAGCATTCAGTTGAAATGAAATTTTATATACACGATTGTTTTGGATGACAATACGATACTTTAATGATAATTAATAAAAATTAATTGCCACTTATAATGTTGTGATTCTAATATAATATATATTATAATTGTAACTATATTAATAAATTAATTAATAGTAACTATTAATATATTAATTGTAACTATTTAATAAAAAGTAACTAAAATAAATTTTTTTTGTTGATCTAAGTAGGAATTGACTTAAAATTCTTTTTATAATACATGTTCATTAAAATCTTAAATTAGAAACTTTAATAGGCGATGTATCTATAATTTGAAGTATGTTTCATTATTTATCAAGAGAAGTTTTCATATAAAAGGAAAGAACATTTTTTTTTTTTTGTTCCTGTGAATCAGAATATTTTTGAGTAAATTTAAAGAAATACCTTACGATAAATGCATAAAACAAATATAATTTTAAAAAGCTTTGAAGCATGCGCTTTAGTTGTTTGATTTCAAAAATATATAAGACAGTATTGACAATACAGTCGACTTTTGATAATTCGAAGTTGGAGGGACTAACGAAAATCTTCGAATTATCAAGAGGGTAGGAAAAAATTCCAAAATACACGAAGAGTAACTTTTTTCTAACACGTCTAAATTTGAGACTATGTAATAAAATAACAATTGTACTTATGTATAAAATTATTTTAATTTAAAAAGTACATATTACATATAGTATAAATATTATACAGAAGTTAAAATTCCTGTGTTAAAAGAATATATGTATACATTAAGAACAAATATTAAAAAAATACATACTGTACATAATTAATCTGTTATCTGTTCCCTTAGACACTATCCCCAACATCATTGGTTCTTCAAGTGAGGATCCAGTACCCTATTTGGTGCCCTATACCCTATTAAGTGCCACATGCCATAAGTCATACAGATGAGTCATAAATCGTTATGCCACTTAAATGCAAAATACACAATCCTCTCTATACGTCTCTTCATAATAGCAGACCATCTTTTCTGAACACATGTGTAGGAAGGCCACGTATTTTACGAAAGATATGGACGGCTGACAACAGATGCGGTAGGTCTGTTATCTACTTGAAAAAGGAAAACAATATAAGTGTTTTTTCGCCTGAGGAACCGGAAAACACAAGGAGGGGTGTGGACAGATGATCATCAAAGGGACTACATTAGAAGGGAGACACGCAGAGATAGTACAACACAAAACATGTAAGCTTCAACCTGTTTGGTACAGGGCTCTACATAATAGTAAGAGTTCGAATTGTCGAGAGCTATATAAGATGACTTCGAATTATCGCATGATGCAGTCTGACCAGCCGCAGATTTTACTTCGAAATATTGAGTGTACCAAAACGTATTGTTTTAGTTCGAAATATCAAGAGTTTATCTAGGGGCTAAGCATATACTTCGAATTAGCGAGAATCGACTGTATTTTATTTAATTTATATTGATCATTATTAAAATCACTCAGACACGTATCTAGACAATTGATGCACATACTTTTTATATATTTTTATTCTGACTGAATTTTTAATATAAACCTACATTAAAAAGGAACCACAATTTTACAGTTAAAAAATATTTTATATACTCAATATTTAAGATTTTAAGAAACATCCAATTATCATATCATTATCGATATTTCAATATCGATTAAACGACTTACAACATGAAAAGTTAACATGATACCTGAGTAATTTATTATATAAGAAACTAACAGTCTTAGACTGCCACTATTTCCTTTCGTAATATGTACACAGATCTTTCTACCTGTTCTCTTACTATACTCCGTTTCATCTTAAGTTGGCAGCATTAGGAAGGGTAGGAAATGTAACAATCCGCTTGAAAAATAGTTCCAACTTGTTTTCGAATTTAAATTAAAGCAAATGCATAGAAAATTGTTAAAAAGTATCGTATATTATCGAAATTGTGATTCTAAGGATATATTTTATGTTAATCACATCTTAAAAGCATTTATTCCTTAATACATGTGAACGAATGCAGTTGAAAAACAACTTGATGAAACTTCACTTGGCTAAAAACCGGTTTTCAAGATTACATCCTTGGCGGAGTTACCTAAGCATTCCCGCCAAACCAACGCCATTCCCTTTGCTATCGTTCATACGTACTATTTTGATATCTCACGCTACTATCTTTGTTCTTGTTGTTTGTTTGTTTTTTTGATATTTTAAGCATGTCTGAGATAGAAATGTCACCAATCTCGCTGTATACACCATCGAAGCGTGAAAAATCAATCCGAAGCGGAGCTCGGAAAAACATATTGAATGTTTATTCTCGACTTCGAGAAGAAAACCCGCAAGAATCCATCAGAGAAATCGTGAAAAAGGTTTCTGAACTGATTGACGTTTCGAAAAGAACTGTTTTCCGTATGAAGAAAGAAAAGAAGGCATTAAGTGCTGTAAGTTCTCCTGGTAAAAAACGACCCGGTGCCGTAGGCAAGCGTAATAGGCTGGTGAAATATGACGACTTCACATTGCGTGCATTCGGCGAAAAATTCATGGCTTTTTTCGAAAAAATGAGTTTTCTACATAAACCAAAGTTCTGAAGGAAGTAAATGATGATGCTGAAATTTGTGCTTCTGTATATCTTAAGTTAACATACATAAACGGCATTTATACATGTAATGTGAATAATTATTACAAACAGATTTAAAATAGTAATAACCGAAAAAAGGCGATTAATTTTTAAAAAACAAGATAGAAATTTGTATTTTATAAACGGATGTAATAAATAAAAATTAAAGAAAAATGACCCGTTTATTTTGAAAGTGGCCTAAGTCACTTAAAAAATCAAGTTAATGAAAGCATGAATTACAATTTAACGGTATTTTTTCATTTAAAAAACATTGCTATCAATATGTTGAGAACTATTGAGATTTTGTTCGAGAAAATTTTTGCTAGTTTATTCATCAATATTTCTAAGCATATTGAAACGTAAGCCCTTAAATATCTCCATTAAAAAAGTAGCTTATACTATTTTTCAAAAAAAAAATTTTTTTTAAAAAATAAACAGCTTCTACAATTTTAATCAAAAAATTTTTCACAAGCATTTTTTCCCACTCGCCAAATATGGTGATATTTATTCGTTTAGTCACACTCTTCTCCTAGAGTAACCCTCCAGCGGCTGTGATTCGGTCATGGTACCCTTCCTAATTGTGCTAACTTGAGGTGAAACAGAGTATAGGTATTTCGTATTATCAATGGTTGCGGAGATAATATGAATTGATTTCAATTTTGTTGTAAATAAAACTCAACTGCTATCTTGTAACACAGTAATCTAGAAATATTGTTATCTTATCATAAGAATCATAACACGGCCAAGTCATCAGGTAACTGATTGACTTTTTATAAATACAGTAACTGTGTGTACCGCGTACAGAATTCACATTTTGAGTGGAAAAATTGTTAGTATCTGGAAATAAAAATGGAAGAAGTTGATTCTATGAAGGAACATTATAATGCTAACCTAAAAGCTAAGACGTACAATGCGAAATTCAACAGGTTGTTTAATATGATCAACGAAAATTTCGAATTCATCTTGCGGTTTCTACACAATGTCGTCCAGTCAGGTATAGCTATTGCTTTTATATTATTTTTTATATCTAAGCTACATTTGATTTTACTTTGGGCGAATTGCCTATTCGCGGAATGGTTCTTTAAGTTTTTCACTCTGTTGAAAATATTTTATAAAATTAAATAAAAAACAAACAAGCAATGTGAAAAAAAAATTAAGTCAATTCCTACTTTGAATGGATGAGTAGAATGTATTTATTAACGATTGAAAATTTGATTAAGATATATATATATATACTAGCTGTACCCCGCCACGCGTTGCTGTGGCTCAGTCTGGTTAAATGGAAAAAAGAGAGCTGGTCCATCCAGCCAATTGTGAATCTTATATATATATATATTTGGCATAATTTTCTTAATGGATAGTCTGGTTTAATTACAGAAATGGAGGTCTGAGAACTTAAAATTAATTTGAGTTTCAAAACATGAGGAAAAACTGGGTGATTTCAAATTATTTAAAGATTCAATGAAACAATGAAACACGTTGCAAATCACAAAATATATAAGAAATAATCATTAATATATATCAGATGAAATCCCAAAAATATATAAGAAATAATCATAAGCAAAAATCAGGTAAAAATCCCAAAAATATGAAAGAAACAATCATAAGCAAAAATTAATTAAATGCAAAATCACAAAAATAAATAAGAAATAATTTAAATAATAAATTAATTGCAAAAATACATAAATAGATTCATGCAGTTTATAAAATAGTAAGAAACATAGAAAAATTAAAAATAACTCAAAACATAAAAAAATTACATTAATTTAAATAAAAAAAACAGTCTTAAACAGTTAAAAACATACAAAATTAATCCCAATTACGTATCAAAGAACAAAAAAATTGATAAATATGATAACCAATAAACTTAACTATAGTAAAAGTATGTAATAATCCGGTAAAAACTGTAAAGCTTAAATTTCAGCATTCAGAGTGAATCGTGACATCGTATGACGTCATAACACCAAAAATCACTTAAAAATTAAATTTTAAAAAATTTAGAGTGCATTTCGGAATAAAAAGTACATAAGAACCTGACCGGAGTCAAATGCAACGTTGTGTCAAAATTTCAGATAAATCCATGCAGAACTTTTTGAGTTATGGAAGCGTACACAAACCAACATAACATTTTTATATATATAGATTGTTCATTCTTAAAATTTCTATTCTTTTCAGTTTGATCATGTTTATTCATCTCTCTCTTGTAGAGAATTTTTGATTATATATATATATATATATACAGGGAGAAAGTGAACTAATAGTAGGAATTGAAAAAAGAGCATGATTTGTCTGCATTGTTCCAACAATGCACACCCGATTTGGCTAGTTAGGCTGAAAAACTGGTTTTCGATGCCAACTTTTGTCATTGTTTTAACAGTTACATATTGTTACAACAATGGAGACGAATATAAGTTGGAGTCGAAAACCGGTAATTAATTTAATTAATTAACCGGCAATTAATGAATTAATATTTGAAAAAACTGTATTAACATCAAGTGCATCCACTATAAGTTTTAAGAAATTTATTTGAATTTGTGTGCGATTCAATGAATATAAAATATTTTATTAAAGAATGAAAATTTGAAAAAGATATATAAATAAATATCCATGTGTAGAGAGAGAGTGAGCTAACATAGAGTAGGAATTGAAAAATGGCCGAAATTTCATTCTCCTTTATACTGTTTAAATTATTTTTAAATATCCCTGAGTATCATGAAAAGTTCTTATGAACTGAAAATCATTTATTGTAACTTTTTTGTTCGATTACTATTCCCTTTCTTTTCATTTTATTTTTATAGGTGTAAAATATTACGTTTCATGTAAGTGGTAATATTGTTTTTACAATTGTCGAAATACTACAATAAGGATAAGTTTATTTTAAAAGATAGATAATTTTTATGTTACACAAGATGTGTAGATCAAAGTAATAAAATTTTCGATATTTAAAAAAATTTCTGGATTAAAGTCTTGCAGTTGCTTGCACTTGTTAATGACTGAAATATTACTTGTTTTAACAGTCTCAATTATCTTGGGTTATAAATTTGACATGGAGAATCTTGTAAAAAAAATTTTTGGTTGCTTTTTTGCTATACATAGAAAGATATTTAGAACAAAATAGGAAACAATATTAACTAAGACAAAAATAGATTTTAAGAACGTTTACTAGATATTCTGGAAAAAAAAACCTTTAAACTTTAATTCTTTAAAATTTTAATTTAAAACTAATTCTTTAAAATTAAGTTAATGTCTCATTATTAGTTTCTCGCCTGAGAAAATAACACATGCGCGGTGGCTTTTTTTACAGTAAATTTTACAATATACTCAACTTTAATTATTCCCCAAGTTTACTTTTTTTTCGCACTCACAATGTACCCTTTATTCACTGCCTCAAAAATAATATTCACCTTAATCTCATGATTGAAAATCCAAAGTATTCGAAAATAAAATATCGTCAAATAGTATATTTTTCATTTGTTTTTACTTTTCTCGTGCCATTTTGGATATATAATGGTTAAAATGTTTTGAATTAGATAAATAACCAATTGTGTATATTTGGCATTGAGATTGTGCAGGTGCTATTAATATTTTTAAGCGACCATTTACGAAAAAAGAGGGGGGAAAGTGGTTTGCATGCTGTTACTTAATTGAAGATTTACAATACTTATATAAAAATTACTTACTTATATTACCTGTAAAAATCACTAAAAAGAAATCAGGCAATTGTATCATACCTAGTCCCTGTAATAACAGAACTAAACAGTTATTTGTATATAATTAATAATGCTATTATAGACAACTACATTTTTTATTCATATTCAGATATATGTAATTCCTATGCATAATAAAAATTATGAAGCAAAGTATTCTAATCATTTTGTGACGGCTGTATCTGTGATTTTCCACTAACAATCCTCTTAGGGAATTTTTGGTCCTTAAAAATTATTTCATTAGAAAGCTTCCTTCGAAGAAGAGAACGTGAACACGCAAATTATGACTACTACATAATGACTAGGCTTTCAAGTTAGAAGGAGAGAGAGATAGGATAGACTGCTAGCGGTGCAGTGATTAATCAAATTGAATGTGAGGCGTGGATATTTAGTAATTGATAATTGCATTACTTAAGGTGACGATCTGTCAATGGAGATTGAATCTAGATTAGATAGCTAAGAAGTCAGATCAATTGAATTAAGCAAGTGTTCTAAAGTATTTAAAGTCTTCTCATACCTCGTTAATTGCCATATCATTGATTGGGTGCGTCTGTTAACTTTGGTTGATCAAACTTGTGTTGTGGTTTGTGCTGTAAATAAATCAAGTGATTTAGAACATGGCTACAGTCTTCTTTCCACACCTTTAGGCGAGCAGGCAAGACCATTACAATTTGAAATAGTTATTCAGCCCTTCTTCAAATAATTTTTTGGTTATCCTTCTGTCTATGTCATAGGTTCCCCAATTTTTTTGAGCTAGCGCCCACTTTTTTCTAGTGAATGTTTCGATATCGCCCCCTTTTCTAATGCATATTTCGATAACGCCCCCTCCCACTCTAGAGGAATAAAAGTGTATTTAATACATGGTGAAAACAAGAGTCAAGTTTTAACATATCCTATAATTAATAGAATATATTTCTTAATTTAATTTTTCTAAAGTTCTATTTTTTTATTGGCGAATCTGAAATAGATGATACCACAAATATAATTAACTGTATAATATTATATATTTTAGTCATAGATAGGATATTATTGGAATTGAAACGCTACTGAATTTCTTCTTCATTTAAAAGAGTGGAATAAAAGTTTTAGCTTACCTGTTATAAAGACAGTCAGGGGTTTTGATGATGCGAAGATAAATACAAATTGACAGTTTCAGCCTTTAAAGAATCACATGTTAATTCCTGATTAACATATTTTATTATGTTTCTTGGATAATATTCGTAATGAAATCCAGTGGACGAAACATTTTCCCTACTGCTCACAGACAAAGACAACACATGCACCTACAGAAATTAAAATTTACTATATCATTCGGTTTTGATGTAGGTCTGAATGAAATGTAATATTTAAGTTTTTCATCGACTTCCCGAACTACCGAAATATGTGAATTTTCGTACATGTAATATAGAAATGATTTGAATACATACAATCAACATAAGTAAACAGCATTAAAGTTTACTTTTGTTAGTAATAATTAGTCTATTTTAGACTATATTTGGTTAATCTGCCCAAGCCCCTCCGTGCCATCTCAACACCTTCTAATTTTCTCTGGCTTCCTTACCGCCCCCCTGAAAGTCTCAACGCCCACGTTGAGAACCTATAGTATATGTGATTCGCTGTAAATTGCCATTTATTTTTATCCTAAATGGAAGTTCAGTCTCACAAAGATCGGTTAAGAAGTAGCTCTATATTGTAATTGTTAAAATCATTATCGTTATGCGAAGGAAAAATACATTATTTTTCAATTTCTACTATTAGCTCACTCTCTCTCTCTCTCTCTCTCTATATATATATATATATATAGTAACATAAAATGAACGAAATACATGGCATAATAAAATTGATAATACAAAATAATATCACTAACAAAGCTAGAAGATTTATATATATAGGGGAGACCGGGGCAAGATGACGACGTTAACAGTTTTTTGTTGTTTATTAATTTATTTTTAACGGTAGTAAAATCAATTTTACATGAACTGTTAGAGTAGTCCTTCGTAGTATTAAAATATATTACCATTTAATTTTTCCAGTAAAAGAAGTTAAGAATTATTTTATTTTTTCATAACCTTAACAAATCGTCATCTTGCCCCAATACTGGGGCAAGAGGACTTTTTCCTTGGGGCAAGAGGGCGGCACTGAAAAAGGTTGAACATATTTTATCTTTTGAATGTGTTACATGGCTTAACAAATGATAACTGTGTTTTTACATCTTACAAAGTATCAAACTAAGCGTAATGCATTGTAACGTAATGTTGAAGTGTTTAGTTGTGTACCTAACAATAGCCACAAATAAAAATGACAGTGTTGAATACCGGGTTCGAGTGTGTGTGGTGTTATCAAGTAATAATCATAATAATATTCTGGAGTCCTAGAATGTCTTTCCTGGATTTATTGGTAAAATCTTTAACAAATTAAAGCATTACATCAATTAGACTGAAACTATCAAGATAAAAATGCTAGTAAACATCGGCAATCCAGTAAGCCGAAGCCAAGAACTACGAGTAAACAACAGCACATCGTTATGCTGAAGCCAAGTTCAAGATTTCAACTGAGACAGAATCCGTTACATATAGTTTCTATCGATGTAGACCACGTGGGTTCTGAAAGGGGTGTCAACTAAGCTCCACCTATTCAGACCACCCGGATTCTAATTTACAACAGACAGTTTTATAATTGGAACATTCCTCATGCCAACACTCTTGGCATTTACAGCACTGGATCCATTCTTCTGTTGGAGGGATCCTTTTCTCAAGCAAGACATCTTATAACACCGTCCTTTGAAGTTGATACAACTGGAATGTTTGGCCTGTATTTTATAGATTTAGGCCTACAGGAACAGTTTGAGTTTTTTTATTCCCTTTTTAACTTCACGAGCTTTTTTCTCTGTTTTTTTAAAAAACTTCCTGTTCTTCCTTCTGCTTTTCCCTTTGTTCTAACATTTCTTTGGTGGGTGTGCTTGTAAGAATGCTAGAGCTCAATTTTTTGCTTTTTCTTTTTTTCTCACATTGTGTTGTTTTAGGCAATGGTTTGAAATAATAAAAAAACACTAACAGGCTTCTTTAGTGCATCGGAATCAGCACCATAAGTTCTGGTGTTTCTGGGGGGTTTATATGTTTGTTTTCTATTACTGGGGTCTGAAGATTAGCACTATTATTCTCAGTTTCATCGCCAACAGCAGCATGGTTAGTAGCTTTTACCGCAGCATAGTCATGTTCGTTAAACCCAAGAGGGTTATGAGGCTCGATCCCATATTCTTTAAACCCTTTCCACGGCATTTCCAACTGTAGCTGATTTGAAGTAAGTGATGCTCAAAACCTCACCAATATTTTTGTCTGTGATAGTTTGTTCTGGATGAGTGACCATAAAGTTGTCATATACTTGGCTATAATGCGTTTTTAACTGGTCGAAAAATGACACAACAAGGGGCTGGAGACGATGTGATGTTTGCGACTGCAACCCAACCATGATGATGTTTGCGACTGCAACCCAACCATGATGATGTTTTTCGCTAGCAATATAAGATAGCCTGCAAAGTTATATGAGTTTTGTGATTGTCAAAAATCAACAGATTAGGAGATTCTGTGCTTGGTTTTACATGAAGATAAAAGTGCTTCAAAAAAGAGAAAAAGATGCCCTGATTGTTCCAGCCCTTATCACTACAGTTGCCTACAGTTCCTGGTGGGGCTCTTTCTACAAGTTCAGGAAGTATTCGTTTTCTCGCAAAAAATCAGAAAAGGTGGCAGATAAAAGCCAGTAGCTCTAAAGCAACAAATTATTGTTACATTTCTTCCTCTTTAGGGGGGGGGCTTAGCGGATGGCAAAAAATGTCTTCCTCTGGCCACCCCCTTTCGAATGAAACCTTTCCCGATCCGATGCACCTCTTAGCCCGAAAAGAGGTGGAAGCGCAAGGTCACTTGGACATACACGCAGACAAACAAGTGTTCACAGGATTTAATAGAATGGACAACAATAGTAAGTTTAATAAATTCCGAAACACGGGGCAAGATGACGAGCTCGTCATCTTGCCCCGTGTTTCGGATCGTCATCTTGCCCCAGAATGTCTGTTTAAAAATATTAGCTCTCATTACCATGAAGGAAGGCAATTAATTGACATTTATTCATGGTAATAGGTAGTATTTAAACCAAGTTACTCATAAATATTAAAGAGAAACGTTATATCTTACCTGTATCTGTAGCAGAGCTTATTCATACATGCTTAAAAGTTAT
Source organism: Trichonephila clavata (assembly GCA_019973975.1). Lineage (NCBI taxonomy): Eukaryota > Metazoa > Arthropoda > Arachnida > Araneae > Nephilidae > Trichonephila > Trichonephila clavata. The sequence goes on along the minus strand of BMAO01015252.1, from coordinate 42,477 downwards.
ATCGTGGCATCAAAAAACAATCAAAGCTTCACAACTAACACAAAAAGGGTGATTTCAGCGTGTCTATACTATAGTTTAACGAAAGGCCAAAAGGAGAGCCAGTAGTGTTCATTTGATGCTGCTACCTAGTGGAATACGGAAAAATTAAGACATTAGTCATCTTGCCCCGCTCGTCATCTTGCCCCGGTTTCCCCTATATATGTATATATGTATATATATATGTAGGAAAGGAGTGCAAGTTTTCTTTTACTTCTTTTGATTTTTATTGTAAGAGATGGCACCACTAATCGAAACCACGTGAGTTTTAGCTGCGCGATACGATGAGGTCATGTATTTATAAAGGGGGCAGAAAGGAAAAACTGAGAGTTGCACCAAAGCTTGAACGAAGGCAGGTCAGAGGAAATCGGTCTCTCCGTTGTTTTGAGAAAGAGTACGTGTTTTCGGAATAAGTATGGTGCTATCTCAAATTATTTAAAACCCCTTGTAAATAGTAAATGTTTTAGTTGTGTTATTAATAAATTAGGTTATTTTAACTCTGCGTGCTTATTTTAACATTAAAATCGAACCTTCCCCTAGACGCCGTCCCACATATATATATATATATATATTGTAGCGAATTTCACTGTTGGGTTCAGGGATTGAATAGACTTTAATCAGGACAGCGATAAAACATCAGCTTTATTATCAGCCCAATGAACTTTATTATCAGCCCAATGAAGAATACAAAGTTCAGAAAGGCATAAGAACAGCCAAAGTCACAGTAATACAACACAACAGTAACACAACGCAATGATCCAGCAGGAAATAGATCAAATGCAAAGCCGTAGGCTTTCGTACTCTCTTCGTCATAAATCACGACGGAATCACCCGTAAAGTAACAGAGGCTGCCAGGCGCGTCTGAGCTTCAAGAAATCTGAATAACAACTCCAACTCATGTTGCGTTTCAGTATGCCTTATATAGACACGGCAAAAGTGGTAAAACATTCCAGAAAATAGGAGAACCGGAAGTCGTCAAATATCGCCAAATTTGGCGATACTTGGCAACAAATTTGGCGACAAAATAAGTCTCGCCAATTTGGCGAGATACCCAAAGAGCCCCATGTTATTTACAAGGTCCCATAGCAATTGATCTAATTCACATGTTTACATGCAATAAACATTAATCCTGCACTATTTTTCAAGCAGAATAGTAATTTTGACATAATTTAACATAATAAACACATTTTAAATACCAAAATCGTAACATTGCCCCCTCCTCAAAGACTGCACGTCTCGGGCAGTACACTTGAGCAGAAAGCCATTTAAATCAAACAATTATATTATTTTAAATATAAGATAAACAAATGACAATGAAAGTATACTCAACATAACAAATAAAAAAAACTATTTACAGGACTATTTACAAAAGGAAATGGTTGAAGGTGATGAAACCATGGTTTAAATTGATCCCTAAACTAAGTATTGTTACCATAATAAGGAGCTAAGCGATCGTAATGAACGACTCTAGGCTTAGCATTCGTAGACTTATGGATTCGAACCACGACGTCGTTCAGTCTTTTTAGAACTGTATAAGGCCCTTCCCACGATGTTTGAAGCTTCGGAGAAAGTCCTTTATGTCGGTACGGGTTCCAGAACCAAACCTTGTCACCTTCATTAAATGTATGTCCTGTAGCTCTTGCATCGTATCGGATCTTCATCTTGTCCGTCGCGATGTTAATGCGACCTCGGGCAAATTGATGAACGTCTTCTAACCATGCCTGGAGATTCTCAACATAATCTTCAGGCGAAGAAGGCGCATCCGGTGGACGTCCGAATACGAGATCACAGGGGAGACGGAGTTCACGACCAAAGAGCATATTTGAGGGTGTAAAGCCGGTAGTTTCATGGACGGCACTTCTGTAAGCCAGCAGGAACAGCGGTAGTTTCTGATACCAGTCTTGTTGGTTCTTTGAAACAATGTGAGAGAGACTATTCAGGATTGTTCGATTAAATCTTTCTACCATGCCATCCGATTGTGGATGTAGAGGGGTTGTTCGTGTTTTATCGATTCCCAGGATTTTACAAAGTTCTTGGCAGACAGCAGAAATGAAATTTCTCCCCTGATCGGAATGGAGTTGAAGGGGTGTTCCGAACTTTGAAATCCAATTCTCCACTAACACTTCTGCAACAGTTGTCGCTTCCTGATCGGGAATCGGGTATGCCTCAGGCCATTTCGTGAAATAATCCATGACAGATAAAATGTATCGGTTATTGTCTTTTGATCGTGGAAAAGGTCCCAAGATGTCGAACGCAATTCTTTCGAATGGTGCCCCTACATTGTATAGGTGTAGCTTTCCGCGACTACGTCTGTTCGGTCCTTTACGGGCTCCACAGGTATCGCAGGACTTGCACCATTTTTCGACATCAGTTCTTACGTTATTCCAATAAAACCGCTCTCGAACTCTCTGCATGGTCTTCATAACTCCGAAAAGGCCACTTGTTGAACTATTGTGTAATTCCTTTAGTACGTCAGGTATTCGTGATCGAGGGAGTACTAACTGCCACCTTGATGTTTTGCCATCTTCGGATTCCCATTTTCTATACAGGACGCCGTTTCGAATGTGAAGAGAATCCCAAAGAGCCCAATACCGTTTGATACCAGGACTTAAACTAGAGATGTCTTGCCAAGAGGGTCTCACACTAGACGACTCCATGCGTTCAATAATGGGTTTTAGGTCAGGATCCTTCATTTGTGCTTCGCGAACTTCTTCATCACTCCAAGGGTCTAAATGTGATGTAGCTGACGCAGTGATCTGGCGCACAACCGGCACCGTTTTCCCATATTTCATCTCAGCTGTAGAGCAAAAGCGACAATTCTCTGAACAGGGTTTCCTAGACAAGGCGTCTGCATTTCCGTGCAAGGATCCTTTGCGGTGTCGGATGTCGAAGTCGTACTCCTGGAGTTTCTGTATCCACCTAGCAATCTGTCCCTCTGGTTTCTTGAAATTCAAAAGCTATGTGAGAGATGCATGGTCTGTTCGGAACAGGAATTTTCGCCCGTAAACGTAACTGTGAAAATTTTCAACAGCCTTAACGATGGCAAGTAATTCTTTCCTGGTGACGCAATAATTTCGCTCGGGCTTCGACAGGCACTTACTCCAGTAAGCAATGGCACGTTCTTGGCCGTCGATTTCTTGAGATAACACTGCTCCTACGTTTGCATGGCTGGCATCCGTATCTAAGATAAACTGTTTATCAGGATCCGGATAAGATAAAATAGGCGCGGATGTTAAAGCCTCCTTCAAGCTGGTAAATGCTACCTCACATTCCTCAGTCCATACAAATGGCCGTTTGTGCTCAGTCAACCAATGAAGTGGTCTTGCGATTAAAGAAAACCCTTTTACGAACCTTCTATAATAAGTGCAGAGCCCTAAGAAGCTTCTCAACTCGTGCACATTCCGAGGTTGGCTCCATTCTTTAACCGCTGCCACTTTTCGGGGGTCAGTTCTCACGCCTTCAGCCGAAATTATGTGTCCGAGGTAGCTCACTTCACGGCGAAATAAACTACATTTGTCTGGATTTAACTTCAAATTGGCTTGTTTCAATTTTTCTAGCACCTTCCTCAGATTGCTAAGATGTTCTTCAAAATCTCGCCCCACAATAATTATGTCATCTAGGTAAATAAGACAAGCTTCAGGAGAGAGTCCTCTCAACACCGTCTCCATGAGGCGCTCAAAAGTAGCAGGTGCGTTGCATAGACCAAAAGGCATAACTTTAAATTGCCAAAGTCCTTGTCCGCTTGTTGTAAATGCGGTCTTTTCACGATCTACGGGATCCATCTCTACTTGCCGATAGCCACTTTTTAAATCAAGAGTAGAGAACCACACATTTCCAGATAGTGTGTCTAAGGTGTCATCTATTCGGGGAAGAGGATAACTGTCTTTCTTGGTGATGTTATTTAAACGACGGTAGTCCACGCAGAATCTCGTTGAACCGTCTTTTTTTCGGACCAAGATGATGGGAGAGGCCCAGGGACTAGTAGAAGGTTTAATAACGCCCTTTGCTTGCATATCCTTTAAAAGATCTTTTACCTCTTCCACTTTGGCAAATGGTAATCTTCGAGGATGTTGTTTAATAGGAGGATGATTACTTGTGTCAATTCGGTGTTTTGTTAAATTTGTTCTTCCAAACTCCTCGGATGACTTGGGAACCAGTTCCTTAAATTCACGAAGCATTTTCTCTGCAGCTCTTTCTGTTTCTGAGTTAATTCTGTGGTTTTTAGCAAATCCTCCGTTACATTTTCAGATGACACATTTGATGTTTGGAACGAACTTCTCTCAACACAGGTCACTGGGGTACATGTGGCTAACACCTTACCTTTCTTAATAATTTTCGGTTTATCACTTACGTTGGCACATCTTACTGGTATGGCTTCTTTTGTAATGTCTACAAGTGTTGAAGCTACTAAAACCCCTTTTGGAAAATTCTCGAAATCAGGAAATTCAAGGACTCCAAGTCGAAAATTTTTCTCTTGGTATGTATATCCCTTCAATATTAGTTCTTGCCTAGCCGGTATGGGGAAATCCGATAACACTACGTGGGGGTTGCGAACATATCAAAAATTCGACAATAAAAAAGATTATTTTAAAAAATTGTCACTAAAGTAAATTACTTACTATATATCTTACTTGAATGTAACTTATACAAAATTTAATACATCATGACAATTTGTACGGTTTATAATTGAGGTCGCTTTGTAGTTTTAACATCAAAGTGCATTATTATTGCATTTAGTACATTGTTATCTTATGGGGGGGGCGATGAAAATAATGATTGAAAATTGGGTCGCCAAGACTGAAAGTTTGAGAAGCACTGCTTTAATGACAATAATTGGATGAGATTATTATCCCAGAAAAGGCATCTATTCAGAAACGTTACTGTTGAAAAATGATGTTTATTCATTATTCACAACTTTACTTTGTTACTTTTATAAGAGAGAAACTTCAAATAAATTCATTCATTCTATTCATGGGCAAGAGTTATGATTGTTAATATTATTTTTTAGAAATGAATAAGTAAATAATTTAATTTATGTCTGGTATTATATTCTTACTGTGTATTCTTGTTTAAAAATTGAATGCGCATATTAGTTTCTCTCTTTTTTTCCCCTCAATATCCTAAAACTGTATTTATTTGATACAGTATAGTTTTTTTAATGGGAATTTTACTGCAGTATGTGGTATATGACATTATACATATATATATCTACCTATTACATCATAGAATATAGCATACACATATATCTTCAGTGATCTGTTCCACTCGCTCAAATTTCCAATATATATATCCACTACGCCATTTTTCTCCCCTGTCTCGATCGGTACAACCCGGAAAAGTTGTTTTTCGCTTATGTAAGTAAAGAATATGTGTGTGTCAATTTCTTATAATTATTTAACTTACTGATGTTGTAACGCTATATTGTTCTAAATGTGAAGTTTCAGACAAGAGGATCAGAAAAAAAAAATTAAATCCTGAAAATTAAAAATATTTATTTTTCGCTCAAAAAGCTTTTTTTTAAATAACTTTTTTCTTTTAAATTAGCAATATAGCGTTTTCCTCACGGCCTATAAGTCAGTGGTCTTCAAACTTTTTCAACTCACGGAACCCCTAGAGCTATAAGGTGTTTTCGCGGAACCCCTAGAACTGGGAAGTTTTTTTGTGGTACCCTCCATACTTTGACATATTGGAAACATGTTTGTCAAAAATTCTGCACTTCTTTGATAAACTTTTCCATTATGCCCAGATTTGATTCTTCTAAGTTCGACAATTTTATTTTTATTAGTAATGAATAAATTTGTCTTCAAATCGTGATTTTTATTGAAGGATAAAATTGCTCAAAATAGAACTAACTTCTGTAGCTGAAATATGTTCACCATCAATCTTTTGAATCGCTTTGTGGAAAATAGGTGCCTGATTATGTACAAAATGCATACATAGCTTCGATAATTCATACTGTTCCGGCACATGACGTGTAACAGTTCGGCCTGGTATCTTGAATCTAGAGATTAACAGACTAGTTTCAAAATATTGAAAAGGAGGGCAAGTAGGAGGACATAGGTAGGAAGGACAGAACCTATAAACGAAGGACTGACCTCCCTAAAGGAGGATTATTGGTCAGCTTAATATTTTTCAGATAAAACGTTTTAATATTCTCTTATTATATTATAATAACACATCACTCAATAAATCCGAGCCTCACTAATAAAACAACAACTTTTAGGCATAATATAGCTTTATTTATCGAGATACTCCTCGCCAAGAATGATACATTCAGCTCAGCGCTCTTCAAATTTTTTAATACCTTTTTCGTAGAAAAATCTGTCTTTGCTCTCAAAAAGGGCTTCAGCTTCGTCAATCACTTCTTCATTTGAGCCTAACCTCTTTCCCTGCAGCATTCTTTTAAGGTCTGCAAAAGGCCAGTAGTCCCTGGGTGTAAGATCTGAAACAATGCGCTTCGAATTACTTTCCCAAACACTTAGTTCAGATCTTACACCTAGTGTTTGGGAAAGTAATTCGAAGCGCATTGTTTTGCTTGAACAGTGTTTTTCTCCATCACAAAGCAATGTGAACACATGAAATTCTTTTTCATCCATAGTTTCTTAGCAAACAAAAGTTGCTTCACTAAAATCTCTGCAACTCTTCAACTAAATAAGATATTATCACGAAGTTTTGACACGTGCCGTTCTAATATTAGCACTACTAGTTTAGACTAAAGAAAGTTAGAAGATAGCGCCATCTATATGTTAGGCCTAGGACTTATTGAGTGATGTGTTAAAAGTTTAAAAAGTATTGCAAAAATGCTTTATGTATAAATAAAGTTTTTAGTTTCTTAATGACAGGGATGAGCTTTAAATTCTTGTGGGTATATAAACTAAATAGAGAACTTGAAAATCTTTTTTGACACATGGAACCCCTGGGTTCCGTGGAAAACAGTTTGAAGACCACTGTTATAAGTCTTTCAGTGGGTCGATCCGAGATAAATTGACTGAGCGAAAAGTTTCCACTGGTTCACTTTCAGCATTTTAAATATTTTATTCCTCAAGTTAAAAGAAATGGGCAGATTTTAAAGGTTAACTTTGTCACAAACGGAACATTCACACATAATTCTTTTATTGGTTCCTTATAGTTTAAAATACTGTAAAAAAATTGTACTATATATAATATATATGCCACTGTTTTCTTACAAAATTTAATTATCTTATTACGATAAATTTAGAATAATATATGATGCCGGAAAAAATCAGAATACATACATTTCTTCATTACATAATTATGAACTTTTTTGAAAAAATGCTTTTTAATCAATGAGAAATATCTAGTTATTACAAACAGGCTGAATTATATTCATATTGGGCTTCCAGGAGGCAGAACAAACGTTCTTGAAATGATTAATGTCTGTATGACTATATTTTTGTTTTTAAATGAATTCTAATACATTAAATGCCGACTGGGTGGCTTAGTTGGTTTGTCGCAGGCCTTCTGTACTTAAGGTTGTTGGTTCGACCCCGGCCCAAGTCGGTGGATTTTCATGATGCAGAAAATCGACAGTGGCCATGTCGTATGATTATGTGGCATGTAAAAAACCCCTTGAAGTACCCGTTTGACTTAAGTGCTCTCGGCAAAATAAAATTCTAAGTTCAATTTCATATCGTCAGAGCTCGGGTGCCTCCATCTGGGGAGGAAACTGGGCGTCAAAATTACTTGCGACAATTGGTGCCGCACTAAAAAGGGATACCAGCTCCTGGGGAATGAATTAGGTCTGCAAAGGTAAAAAATACCAATACGCAGCCCCATTAGAATATATATATATATTAAATCATTTCCAATTCCCTTAAAAATTCATTAATATCGTCATTGTAACTGTATCTCTTTTTGCCTTAGTAATAATTTTTTTTTTATCACTGTTGTCATTTTAATATTACAGAGCAGTTAATCTTATTAAAATTAAAAATTTTTAAAATGTTTTTTCCCTCCAAAATATGAGGTTAAAGGTTTTGAATACAATCTGTTGAAAATAATATTTCTTTTTCTTGCTCATGATTTAAAATAGTTTAATTTGTCAAATGTTTTGTTTTTAGATAGATTCAAGGGATCGAAAGTCCTTGAGATTGGAAGTGGGGCCACCGTCCATAACATAGCTTCAGCTAGTGCTAAGTATTCTGTTATTGTTCAGAGTGATTATGTCATGGATAACTGTGAAGAACTCAAGAAATGGCACTCCGGTGAATCTGTTCTGGATTGGTCACAATTCCTTAATATGGTTCTTGAGATTGAAGGATCAAAAATGTATGTTTTCTTTTTTTTTTTCTCCATATAAAAATACGTGAAAATTATTCGAAATATAATATTCATGGGAAAATAACTGTGTTTTTATTTGAACAAAAGTACACTTTTAATTAACCCAATGTATTGGAATTTAAGTGCATAGTAATCAGGATCAAATGACTCGAAAATATAACTCGAAAGCAATCAAGCATTATAAACATCGTTTGTAGATTACTGAAGGTTTTGTTATGTGAACATGATATGCTTATCGTTATGATAATCTGGCTGGGGCAGCCTAGTGGTCAAGGTCATGGACTCATGACCAGCATGTCATGAATTCAAGCCTAGTGACGCTGAAGACTCGCCGTACAGAGTGGACCACTGCACATTAAATCTGTCGAGGCTCAAAGTCCTCCAGTTGATCTTAATATCTTCGTGACTAAGGACGTTCAGAAGATGTGAATGGCTAGCCATATCTCCAGACCTGAATCCCATGAAGCTATAACGTACGGGGAACAAAAGAAGGCTAGAGATATACATCTAAGCCCTATTTAATTTTATTTTACCACTAAATTTCTATCATTTTGCATCCAAACGCCTTTATGATTTCATTCCTTCTACTCTTTCCGTTTCTTTCGTCATTTTGCTCGCTTTTTCTGTTCTTTATAATTTACGATTTAGTGTATCGATTATTTTATTCCAAATGAATTCAAGTGGTTTTTATAGGGGTGATTTCTACTAAGAATATCTAAGATGTTCTTAGCAAAGCAACTGCGAACCACTAGCCACATCCCAGAACATTTTAGGATCTAAGTGCTTTGGTGGTGGAATTATTGCCCCAATATCTTATAAACAGCCTCGAAAACAGAATGAAAGTTAGTTGTATTGACTGCATTCCTGTCAAGGGCGATTATACCCCATATTAAACCCTCTGCGGTGGTGGTATCTATATAAGCCAGTAACAATCTCCGTACTAGGATGATCATTTTAGTATAGTGGTTATGTTATGTGCTTACGGAATGGAAGGTACCGAGAACGAATCCTCCTTCATTGGTGACTCTGGGAATTTCGAACAAACGCAACCTTACAGCAGCAGTCGGGGCACCATCTATTCATCACAAATGCATCCAAAGTGGTCAGACACATGACGCAGTCAACAAAGCCGTCTCACATCAATGACGCAACCAGCAAAGCCATCACAATCTAGTGACGCAACAGCTCACACGCTCGCCATAACATTGATATCGTTCGTTCGCCTTACCGACTCACTGGTAGGGGAGTGTGTGGCGGTGGGATCTATATAAGCCAGTAATAACCTCCGTACTAGGCTGATCATTTTAGTATAGTGGTTATGTTATGTGCTTACGGAACGGAAGGCACCGAGAACGAATCTCCTTCTCCTCCACAAGTACAATCTTGATACATTATTCTTGAACTATCAAGTTTCATGAGAATTAATCTTGATCGTGAGCCGTTAATTTATATCATGCACCATTTTTTAATTTCTTATTATAATCTTTATATATATTCGTAATAATTTTAGTATTTTCCTACCAAATTTCCATTGAATAGTTCAGTAAGTTTTTGAAAAATCTGTGGAAATGTGTTTGTTTTTTAACTTTTGTTCACTTGTGCATTTCAAATCTCTTTTTATAAATTTGAATATATTTAAACTAGCCCAAAAAGAGTAATTTAAGTAAATAGTAGATTTTTAAAGAAAATAAATGAAAATGGTACATTTTTAAACGAAAAACCTTAATATATCAAAAGCGATTTCAGTAGCAGTTAGGGTGTATCATTTGTAGTTTAAATTTTTTTCTCAAGAACTTTTCTGTTTATGTCTGACACATCCTGGTAAGTCTACATGACGGTAGGATAAATTCATGACAGTCACGTGATAAATGCAATCACTTGTTTTCTATTGAATACAAAACTGACATTGGACTTTTACCTGTTGTTCTATTTGTACAGTTTAGACAAAATTTCAAATCTGATTATTTGGGTAAAAATGTTCAAATATTAAAATTGTTCAAAAAGTTTTCCAAAATATTTTTTTAAAAATTCATATTATACTTAAAAGGTAAATGGTGGAAGAAACGAAGCTCATGAAAGGCTGGAAACATCAGTTTCTAGTTATCATGTGACACAGTGGCGTAACGACGAATGTTAGGGCTCCCCTGCGAAGAGTCAGGTTTTGCCTTTAATATTTTACAAATTGGCTAAATTCCTACTTGGCATACCTGGCCTTGCCCCCCCCCCCGTGAGGTGGGGTTTGCGGGGAAGTATGTTACGCCACTTATGTGACTATGACGTCACTTGAATCTAGCTCATTGTTGGAATCTTGCTTGGTAATTTTTTTTCTTCTTTTTTTTATAAAACGAAAAATTAGTGCATTTAAAGAGATTTTTGTGTGAATTTAGGTATATTATTCCTGTTTAATTTTTTTCCATAAGATCATTATTTTCTTGCCTCATCACTTTTTTTGTAACTATTTCTTTGCTTATAATCTAGAATATCTTTATTAGAAATGTAAACATGTTATTTCTATTCATTTTTCTTTTTTCTCTTACAGGACTCTACAAGATTTAGAAACTCGGATCCGAAAAAGTGTGAAATGTGTTGTCCGAGGTGATCTTTTGAGTGACGGCGTACTGGATGAACAGGAACTGACTCCAGAAACATCCTCTCCATATGATTTAGTCATTTCTGTATTGTGCATTGAAACTGCAGCATCCAATTTCGAAGATTATGTTGCCATTCTGAAAAGAATAAATAACTTATTGAGATTAGGGGGTGGACTAGTTGTCTGTGGATATGAAAATGGGTCTCCATGGAAAATTGGAAGCAATTATTTCCCTCATGTTAAATTACCAATCGAACAAATTTCCAAAGCCCTTGAACAAGCAGGATTTAAAATTTGTGAATTGAAAATGCTACCGAAAATTAAATCTGATTATGATTATGAGTATGATCATATATTTTGTGTAGCTGCTGAAAAACTTTAATTGGTGAATCTTTGTAAATAAGGTTTATTAGTAAACAGACGCAAATAAGTTTTAAAAATATACAGAAAAATGTATTATTTCGAGTGTTATGTAATTTCTTATTTAAAGTAGTAAATATGGAATTTTGAATTTTTATGCAGGTAGATATTTAATTAAAATAATTTTTAAAATTTGTGCTTCGAATGTTTACTGTTTCAAACATACATATTTGTAAGCTTTTAAAATCTTTTCTTCAAGAATTAATTTGGTTTTTAAGACATTATTTTTCCTTTTTTACATTCTATTTATTTATTTATTTTTTTAAAAAAACTAGTAAAAAAAGGATTTTTTCATTGAAAAATATCCATGCAATTTTTCAAAACTTAGTTTTCCTAACTGTTAATTTTTTTAATTTTAATATCTAATTACCTTTTTATTACACGTGTTAAAAGTTATAACTGCAAAATCTTCCAACTTGCTTTTAAATTATTTTTTTCAAATAAATTTTCGTAAACGTAACTTTAGTTATATTTTGATGTACATTGTTCGTTATTATTTGTTTCTAATAAATTTTTTTGCATTATTTTGTTGTTATTTTCAGTAATAGTCGCTCTTTTTAACGCCCTTTTATAAGCTTCACTTGTATGTAACAGAATCTTTGAAATCAATTTTTACACACTTTAAAAAGTTAAATTAATTCGAAATTTTGGTCACTCATCCAGGACCGATGACAAAACAATAATTTAATAATTTTGTTCCATTGTCTTGATCATGATCATCAGGTTTAACGATTTCCCATTTTCAGATCCCATCCCGCATCTGGCGACTGATTTCAGATCCCATTTCCAAATTTGGTTAAGTTACAGCTTCGTTCGATCAACTATAAAAGGGTGTTTTTTAGTTTTTTTTAAACTATAATTTATTTGTGTTCATCATTAAATTAAACTTTATTTATCTATTTACAGACTAAATAGTGTTTATTATCTTAACCTTAAATACAATCCTATTAGCACATATGCAATCAATAAGTAATTGTTTTCCAAAACCAATATGCTAACAGACAACTTTTGAATATGATGGCGTAGATATGAAATAATACAGTTTGTGGTAACCTCTGGTTACCCCTTACATACAAACCCTCCTGTCTATCTGTAAACCCAGCTAGATGTGTAGAAGGAACTAAATAATCAACAGACATATTTCCAATCTAATTTGATTTGTTAATTCTTATTAATGATTCTGAAACAGACACAACATAATTCTATAATTAAGGTATATAAAGAATGGTAGAGTGCAGAGGTGAGATACTCAAATGCGGGGATAATATTACAGAACCTCAACTAAATCTAAGATAGCTTAAATACGCTCATTTACAACTACGTCGCACACTAATAATCCGCTTTTACTTAATCAAAAGTACGATACTTGAATCCCTAATGCTTCGGATCCTTCACGGGAAACTTCAGGCACTTTCTTTAGCTTGATCAAATGACGATGGTTACACGCTCTGTAATCTCTAATTCCTCTGCTTTTCAATCTTCACTAACCACTTCTACTTGCACACATCAAACGTATCAACTTCAGCTTGTCAACAACTACGTGTCAACAGATCACTTGCTTCACTTTACTTCACTTAACTTAACTTGACCTCTTACTTCACTCTCTTTCAACTCGCGAAACCGAATTTATATAATATTCCTCATTTACATAAATCACGTTTGGTTTCTCGATGAAGGTTGGTTGAAATAAACGTTTTGTTTTAAAGAAAAAAGAAGAAATTAGTAGATACAAGTATAGATCCGTCACAAGTTACTAGGAAATTTTTAATTTATCATACATCACAATGATTCTCTCTCTCTGTTGAAAAATACAGGGACGTCTTAAAACACAGGTCAACTGGGCCCGGGATCAAGAGCTCGGCCACAATGGGGGCCTCTTCTCTTTCTCGACTTAGTGTTAATAAGGTCATGATTCGAATAATTTCAACGGTTATTTCCGGTCGTATTCTCCAAAAAACTGGGAATTTTGGATAATATGTCAACTGGCTACATGGGAGGATCATCATCCATGTATAGGCCTAGGCCTACCGCCATACATCCTCATTACTCATTCATTCAAAAAGCGGCGGTCGGTCGAGCTTGTTTGTGCGAATGTAAGTCATACACATTTATTTGTTTCGAGTTATTGTTTGTACGAGTATTGAAAACATATGCTATGTACTATCTGCTTTTATGAGTCATAGGTGAGATCTACTTTTGCATAGGGGTCCAGAGCCTTAAGTAGTTTTAAGACGTCCTTGAGTATATATATATAGTATACTATATTAAAAAAAGTGGTTTGTTTTATTGTTTCATAGGCATCTTTGAAGATGGCATTAAATACTTTTACAAATAAGTCATATAATTTCCTAATATGAGTAATATATACACATTTCAAAAAGTTAGTTTTTAGCAAATTTTTTCTCCATCTTCATTTAATAAAACTCCACGAGTTAATCTATATATATTGAAGAAATATTTGGCATAATTTTGCATTATGGAAATAGGAATATATATATATACAAAGTTTCATAAGAAAACTTTCCCCGATGTATAAACTTCCAGTGGCCTATCTACTTAACCAATTGAAAAGATATTCCAAATATTATTATTTGAAGGTATGCCCTTGAGTGATAGGGATGATTTAAAACAATACAGATCTCATAGTTATGGTTACAGTGAAAAAAATCCGAAATTTTTTAATGGCAACACCCATTTTTTTCCCTGCACAAATTTTTCAGTGCATTGAAATACCATAAATAGCGTTGGAACGTTACATACACGACAAAAAAAATATAAAAGGTTGACGTAAAACATTTGCATTGAGATATTTTGCTTAATTCACAAGTATTGACAATAGAAGCTCCTATAACAGAACAACGTGTGTAAAACATTGCTCGCGGAATATCTTTAAAACAATGTGGGAAGACTGTTTCTTCAGTCAGGTGTTCGAACGAGCCGACAAGATGATACTTACAAGGAAACTGCGAAGTAAATTGATAAGTTTTTTTTTTTATCTGAACGGGGAAAATGCTGCCGAAGCAGTGCGAGTTTATCGCGAATTCATGAACAAAGACGAGGCCCACTTTCCATAAAAATTGTTCATGATTTGTTAAAAAAATGTAAAGAAATTTGATGCACATGTGAAAGACAATGATCCAGAAGATCATTTTTCTAGTTAGTGGAGTAACGGAGAATATTAAGCCCCCCTGCAAAGTCAGGTTTTGGGCCACAAACCGTATCTTACAATGGACAACGGTCAGGCTTTGGGCTCCTTTGAATCCTGGGGCTACCAGCAATGTTGGGTTTGCGGAGGTGTACGTTACACCACTGGTTCCTATTGAGATATTTGAGGAAGCACATAATATGATGATTGTAGATCTCTATTACATACTCAAGAAGTGTTGCCCTCAATTTGTATGTGACGAAAACTAGTCTTCAAGCTTCTGCCCTCTTTTCAATGGACCTACAGATGAGAAGTAACGTGTCGATACTGCGAATCTGTTCCTCATCATATCTGATGAAGATAACAGGTGGTCAATGCGGGTACTATGGTTAGTAGAGGCACATTTCTCTTTAACTGGAAGCGTAAACTTCAAGAATTGTGTTTCACTCTGTAGACAAAAGTTCTCACGATGTGGCATCAGCCTTTTTACACGACTGTGTGGCGCGATATCGCAAGCAGAGACGTCTTAAGACTTCTTGAGGCCATGGGCCTCTACGCAAAAGTAGGCCCAAACTGTGATCTTTAAGAGTACAGTATATAGCATGTATTGTCAAATACTCTTACAAACGGTAATTGAAACAAATAAATGTGAACGACTCACAAACCTAGGCCCAAACTAGCTTGACCGATGGCCGCATTTCGGCTAAATGAGTTGGATAATTGCTTGTGGTATTAGGCCTAGACATAGACATGACCTAAAGTCATCACATGATAATATAGTCTTGCAACTTTTGCCCAATCAACCCGCAGTTTGAAATTCCCTGTTTTTGGAGAAACGTATGAAAATAATATTCAATCAGTACAATTATCCGGATTAGGATCTTATTAAGACTGAATCAAGAACGAACGAGGCCCCCACAGGGGGCAAAACCCTAGACCCATGTCCAGTTGATACATGCCTTAAGACGTTCCTGATCACAAGCACATTCGTTTTTGGTACTTACTTTGAAGAGGATAGTTACAGTAGTTTAGAATCCTGTTCTGTCGTACGTTCTGAGCGTACAACAATGTTACACACAGAACCATATAATTTCAGAAATGTGGAAACGAAATGTCGTTATTGACAGTGCATAGATGCAAGATGGTATTCCTCTGCACGTGTCACATGTACTCAATAATTGTTGCAACACCATTTTGAATAATGAAGTCATTTTTTGCAACACTACAGCTGCATGGCCTCAGCGATCCCAATCTTACTGCAATGGATTTCTGGTCCTGGGGTTATCTGAATTCTAAGGTGTACACATCAAATCCCAGAAATTCATCAGAATCGAAAGAATCCATAAAATGTGAAATATAGATTCCTCCCACAATGTTTGGTTCATCATTTTTGTTAGGCACATATTGTTTTGTCTTCTTCGTTCAAAAAAAGTGCATTGAAAACACATGCATAATTTCAATAAAATTTGTTCCTTCTCACTTGTGTTGTCATTTGTCGTTAACATGAGCTTTTCAAAAAAGTTTTAACCAAACAACTTTCGTTATTTTGTTCCAATACTCTATACAGTTTTTTTAATGCACATTCCTTATCTTTAACCTGTTTTAAAGGAAGATATGTAAGTGTTTCAGTTCTATTTTTCAATATATCACTCACAATCGATAGAAAAAAAACTTGTCAAATCAAACTAATTTTTTTCAAAAAATTCTACTATCAAACAAGTTCTGAAATTAGTGCACATAACCAATAAGAGGTAATAATGTAATTTGTAAGTAAAGTTAAATGAAATTTATTGAATGTGGCTTTGCAATTCTGGGCAGGAATTCTCAATTAAGAATATGAATTTTGATAACATTAAAAATACAATAATTTCCACAAAAAGATATTGCTGGATTTGATTTTGGACTCTGAAGCAATACAGGAAGAAGTATACACACAAAGATTCACAAAGAAGTATACACTTTCCAGATGCTGTAAAACAGTAACAGTTAAAGGCGGGCACCACCTCAGAGAATAGTAAGGTAGATGTTCTCTTAAAGTTTGTGTTTAAGCCCTGATGGAAGTGACGTAAGCTATAGAAGAAGTGTCACGTGACTATTTTGTCAAAATGGTGGTGTCTGCATTAGAAAAGGCTTTTTGTGCTATTGAATGGAATTCGCAAGTGTTGTGTAACTGCAGTTTCGAACACGATTTGGAGAAGAACCTCAAAATAGAAAATCTATCTAACAATGGTATGAAAAATTTAAAATTACGAGCTGTTTGTGCAAAAGTAAAACTACTGGATGAAGCTGAAACGGCGTATCATAACCGCTATCAATGGACTTGATACCTTAACGCGCATTTTGGGTGGAAATGGATCACCGGCTCGATGTGTGTCATGTGACTAAGGATCACACATGTAACATCTGTGACTGTCTCTAACAAAATTTAAAATAGTCCCATGCAATTCTGTTCCAGGTGAGGTGTAATATCTTACACTGTTCTTGATTTACAGTGCATTCAAACTGTATGCATTTTTATGAATCACTCTGTATAAGGGATGGACCTCGTAATTCTAAGACACGGTCAAGTGATGATGGTAATAACTGAGATGCCTCCTCCCCCCTCCAAACTTTTTTATCATGCCAACGAGAAGACATGGAGCCTCGACAAGTTGAATGTGCACCAGCTCTCTACATGATGTATCTTCAGTGGCACTAGGGTTCGAACCAGTGACTCGTCAACCCCTTCCTTGAGTTTGCAACCATGACCTGTCGGCTACCGTGGTTACAGCAAGGTATTTCATTTGCCTTTAGAAATACTCAAACTTGATACGAAGAGAATCGGACACAGTTGACTCCAAAAAAAAAAAGGACAGCTCAAAGGTAAGTATTTAAAGAGTGGATTTCAGTCGTATGATAAATTCTAAATTTAAATAGGAGATAACATTACTTGCCTATTAAGTTATTCTAAATTTAAGAGCTATTTCATGGGAATATGTTGATTAAAGTGTTTAAAATTCCACCAAACGCATATTATAAATGATTGAGTTTATTTGATTTTGATTCACGTCACATTATGAAGCTACACAAGAGCTACTTGTGACGGACCACATTATTTTAAGCCTCGGTTCCACGCCCCACTGCACCGGTAAGAGAGGCAATATGGTAATTCTAACAGATATTTACCCTCTGATGTTCTCAGACTAAGTTGACAGAATGGACGAAGACTGCACCACTAAAATGTCTTCAATACCCAATCAATTGACACAAGAGGAAAAGGCAGGCAAATTCTAAGATAGATTCATGGCCTTGAAAAAGACCTTCTAGTTTTGAGAACTAAAAATTGGAGAAACTAGCAGGAAGAAGGCTAACCCGGAAAAGGCTTCTTGAGAAGTCCAAGGCCCACCTGGGCTGTTGAGCCATTAAGGAAGGAAGGATGTTCTATAGTCAAAATGTATCCAAAGGTGTTTGATGGTGTGCTGAATAGCAAGATACTTGATAACATTGACTTAACCTACAAAAAATATTAATTTTCCATAAAATATTTATATTTATATTTTATATCATTCTTTTTCTGTAACGATAAGAAGAATGATTTTGAAAGAAAAGATACTAAAAGGATGCTTATTCTCTAGTGAAGCGAACATAATATTCCTTATCAATGTTAGTGGGATTCTGCAGTAATTTTTTACTTTTCCTCTTCAGATATCTAATCAAAAGCAACTTGTTCCGGTAATTAACATACATCATGCAGCCTCCCTTTTCCCACGAATTTTATCCGATGAAGGGTCTGAGATAAAAATATGACACAGAGGTAAATTTTGTCAAAAGTGCTCACAACATTGCTGAGAGAAACTGAACATAGGTTTTTCTTCAACATGAAGGTGCTCGTGTTTTTGGGAATTATTGCAGCCGTTTCAGCTGTTCCAAGTAAGTGCAATTTTTGCAAAAAAATCTTTAAAAAAAAGAAGAAATTTTAATTTTATATATGATGTGCTAAATTTTTTATGGGAAAAAGGTTTTGATCTAAATAATGAGATCATTCCAGACAATTTTAACCTTACGGTGCATATGAATAATCTGGAGAAGGTAAATGAAAAAGTTTGCCCTTTTTCAGTTTAAAATAGCCCCAGAATTAATAAAAAATTAATTTTATTCATATTTCGTTTTAAATAATTGCTACGATTGGTCCACTTCAGTGACTTGCATGCATTTATATTGTATGCATAAACATATCTTTATGATTACTTTTTCACCATCTGCGTGATGAAAACGACAAAGAACTCAGTCGTATTCTATATCAATACATTAAAACACTTTACATTTGACGCATTAATATGTGAATTTTCTGAAGTATAACCACATTTTACATTTTTGAAGTCCATCGAGGGAACTCCATCACTCCGTCATAGCGGATATTTATGACAACGGAGCATTGAATATTGCATTTGAAATTATTCCATGTCTTATTTGCGACAAATTTACAAACGATACATACATACAGATCCCCCAAAATACCTCTATTTCATCAATTGTGATTAAATTTATTTTGTTACGATTTTGCAATTGATATAAAAGGAATAAACAGGGGAGTGGAATCAAAGGATTTACGGAGGAGAAAAAAAAATTTAACTTTTGAGAATTAGAATGGACATTAAGCAAAAAAGGTATAAAAACATTAAAAATGCTATAAGTACTTGCATTTTTTGGGCATCCCAGATTATTTCAGAAATCAGAGTATTTTTATTACAATAAGACTCTGACGTTCTTGAGAAGTTCAACTAATTAAACGTAGTTCTAATATTTCGTTATAAATCTTTGCAAAAAGATTTTTATTTTAGAAATAACTTATTCATTCCTGGACAATAGAACAATTGAAGAATTCAAAAAGGATTGATCAAAGATGGCTTTGGGATAACGAGCAAAAAATATACTTCATTATTTTCCATTAGTATAATTTGTTGTTATATAAATAGTATTTATTTTAAAATAATATACTCCACTTAACAGAGTTTAAACCTTTTTTTACCATTTAATGGGAAATATGTTCAATTCAAAAAGAGATAATAAGAAAAAATTCAATAAATAAATATAATAAAATTCTAATATATAAAGTACAACCATTCGATTAAAGATCCAGATTACAGCCAAACTGATATTTTATGAAACTAGCCTCTCAACCAATATTACAAATATATAAAAATAATCATTATTAGGGAAATAGATTATATCTTCCTAAACTAATTTGCATATGATGAATGATTACTCATATTCATTTAACGGAAAATTTTAAAGTTGTTTGTTCTTAGTAGGTGTAATTGTTTAAAAGAGATAAAATTAAAAATAATTTTCACGTAATTAAAATACATATAAATACTTACCTTGATTAAACTTTTATTTATTTTTATATATTACCTCTTAAATGATTTTTGTTCGACTATAGTACGTTGCAAAATAACGTCATCAAGTTTTCCTGATAAGAGATGTTAAAACTATCGAATCATTTTTATAAATGACGGGTATCCACTCACAAAAAATTATTCCAAGATAGTAAAATATGGATGATCAATTTTGCTTCCTCTATTGCATAAAATGTATAGAACAGTTTAAATTTAAAATTGGATCAATTACTTAAAGCTTGTAAATTATACAGTTACAAAATGATGATGATAATAAAATATAAAAAACAACGACTTTTAGTCATGTTTTTAAGCTTTTATATCAAATAATTAATTTCATTTAAAAATCCCTCAGAGTGTAGAAAATGGTTCTTTTAATATTTAACCACTTCCCGGCTTTTCCTGAGCTGAGCTCGGGCTGGCGAAACGTAGCATCCTGACTCATCCCGAGTGTAGCTCGGGCCCTGTGAAAACGTACACTGCACAATCAGGCTTTCCCGAATTATTTCACGTGTGCTTTTCATGGTTTCGAATAATTGAAAAGTACCTCTACGGTGGAATTTTTTGCAAAAAGAGGACGCTCCTCTGCTGTGCACCCCCCTCCCTTCACACTTGTTTGAAAGTAACTTTGTTGACTACTTTCCCCCAACCGCTGAGAAAACTATATATAACCCAACACGACAGTGTATTGTTTGCAGCTCATAGCGAGACAGTAAAGGTAAAAAGAAAAATAAGATTCTACTGCCCGGATTGCGAAGTTGGGTTATGTGTAGTACCGTGGTTTTCGAATTTATCATACACGATCAAATTTTAATTAATAATTTCATAATCATTTACGTAACTGTAAAAGATGTAAATAAAATTTGTAATTCAAGATAAAAGCTAGGTATTCTAAGCTTTATATTTATAATTAGTATGAATTGGCTCCAAAGTGTGTTTAATGATTCCTGCCATGCAAAAAGCCAACTTTACAGGTAAATTACTCATTTATTTAAAAAGGGTTTTTTCGTTGATTTTTAGGAAATTTTGTACACAAATGGTGCTATTATATTTGAAACGATGTATATGTTTGAAAATAGGCATAAACAAAATCGACATTTTTTAATAATAATCCAGAAATAAAATGAGCATGGAAGAAAAATAGTTAAGAGTTTTCTAGTTTTATTCTCCTTATAAGTTTTTCAGAATAATTGATCGTTTTTTATCGTCACGCTCTGAAGTAAAACGAGGACCATTGGCAACGGACCTCGTATCTTTGAACCTCAGTCAAGTAGCTTTTCGTGAATAGGGTTTACGAAGAATAACTTTGTTAATAAATAAGTTTGAAGAAAAAAAATATTGTAAAAATTGTAATTTATTACAAATTAATTAATTTTATCTATATATTTTATTTGCAGCTCATCATGACCCTATGATCAATGAAGGTCTGTTTGAAGGAGATATTTTGGGAATCGACCCTAATGCAGTAAGAAATCACAGGAACTTTTATGTTTTTCCCATTAGTTCTTCTTTAAACTTATTTGTTATTTTATTTTCATCACAAAGATACATTACAAATTAATACTACTAACTGATTTGATTAGTTTATTATAAACTGAACAAAAAACTCATTTCTTTCAAACTGTATTGGGAAAAATTGCATATTTTTTTTGTTAATAAATATGTGAAAAATAAATTTTCCAGGCATAAATTCATAATAATCTTTCAGAAAACTTTTAATTTTGGCATAGAATCAAAATGGAGTGCTTCAATTATACGTGGAAAGATGAAAAACAAATGTTTATACATATAGTTTATTAATAACAATAAAAAATTTCAGAAATCTCGCAAATAAAAGTTAGGATTCTAGCATTACATTTATAAGTGACATGAAAATATGGTTTAATGTATTTAGGTAATTAATATAATTCTAATGCATATTGATAACTTTCAAAACTTTGCTTGCCAAAAAAAAATCTGATTTGCTTGCTTCATTTATTTTAGAGAAACGAACAGAGGCATACATAATGGTGGGGTTTGAGGGTTCAAACCACTCCTCCTTAGACCTACAGATTTTTAATTTTTACCTTAGAAATGACCTCTAGGTGCTTTCGTCAACCTGTTTTTTAATAGAGTAGTTTCATCTACATATCTCAAAAGTAAAGCACCAAAAAATTAAAAACAATCGAATACTAATATTAGGAATTTTTTTCCCTACTTTACATACCAGTCTATCTGTAATGTACTTGGTGATAGTTAAGGGAAACTCAATTTGTTTATTTTAACTACACCTTTTTTATACACTTTTCTGAATAAAAATTAAAGATTTTTTTATTGTTTTTCTAAAAGGTAAGCAATTGTTAAGAGATTAAAAAGAGATTTCATAAAGTTAAAAGAATCTGAATTGAAAGTTATGCCTTTACATTCCTAGTAATCACTAAGTATAGGGAGTAGAACCGTAGAAGCGATCTAATCACAACACATCGATTTCCAAAAATGCATTATTTACATTTATTATTTACATTGCCTTTTACTTCTTACAGGATAGAAATGCTATTCCCCGTGACTCTCAACGATGGCCAGGTGGTGTTGTACCCTACATAATCTCCCCTGAATTAAGTATGTTTAATAATATCGATATTATTAACATGCAAACAAATAGTTTTTGATTACAATTACTTAAATATTTTTCATATATGTGTTATGTAATTCACTTCATCCTACTTAAAATTTACTTTCTTGTTAATTAGCCTTTTTTTTAGATTTCTGTGTTTTTCGTATTTTTAAGTAGTTTTTAAAAAAATATATCAGATTTCTTCTAAATTAGATAAGTCTATCGTTTGTTTTCGTTCTAGGAAGTTTAAATAAACAATAAAAAGTATTTCAAGTTCATAAAACTCTGAATGATATATTTCCCGAGAAAGCTGAGCCTTATATGCACAATAATTTGGTACACTTGTATTTCATTGAATTATTCTTTGCAAATCAAAAACGTTTAATTTTGAAATTTTAAATATCTTACCTTCTTACTTTTGGTTTTGTAAGTTCAAGTAAAAAGTTATTATTTATTACGCACTTTTAAAACTGATTTACAAACACTCCTTTGAGACTCCTCACTCTTGCAAACTTAACAACAACAAAACTAAACAAATTTTTTGTGGCAAGCGATTTCTTTTTCTCCTTCAAATTTATCAATGTATTCTTTTTTTATTTCTAATGGGCTGCGGATTGGTTTTTTACCATTGCAGACCTAGTACATTCCCTAGGAGATGGTTTCTCTTTTAAGTGCTGCACCTTATAGGCGGATACCAATCACCGCAGGTAATTTTGACGCCCAGTTTCCTCCCAGGGGGAGGCACCTGAACTCTGGCGACGTGAAACCGTACTTAGGATTTTAGTTTTGCCTAGAGCATCTAATCCAAACAGGCGCTTAAGGATCTTTTACATGCCACATAATCATGCAACCTGGCCGCTGTCGATTTTCTGCATCATGAATATCCACCGACTTGAACCGGGGCTTACCCCACAACCATAAGCGTATAATGTCAGCGACAAACCAACTACGCCACATTGCCAGTTCAATGTATTTTTTTTTTTTTTTTTTAATACAGTCTGCCGAGAGGCGTAGTTGGCCTTGTACGACCAAATTTTCATGTTCAACCCCGGCCCAAGTTGGTAGATTTTCATGACGCCAAAAATTCTCAGCGTCCATGTCGTATGTTTATGCGGCATGTTGAAGATACCTTAAGTACCTGTTTGTTTTGGTTGTTCTCGACAAAATTAAATTCCCGGTGCAATTTTGCATCGTCAGAGGTCAGGTGCCTCTCTCTGGGGAGGAAACCCAGAGTCTTTCTGGAGTGTCAAAATTACATTGTAGAAATTGATATCCACCTACACTGCTGGCCAACGTAAATGCAACACCCTGAAGGAAGCACTCAAATAACATTAAATTTACAATAAGCATTAGCGGAGGGGAGATATGCAAATGATTAGAATTTCAGCGCAGACACACATCACGCATGCCTGTGGCGCCACCTCAAAGCGCTATTTAAGGCTTGGAGATTTCGACGATTTCAAGATCGGTAATTGTGTTTTTCTTATGGTTTTTTCAAAAAACGATCAGTTATGTCTCGTAGAAAACAGCGATCAGCTATTGATCAAGTATCCGAGTTCGACAGAGGAAGGATAATGGCCTGCCGAGATCGTGAATTATCTTTCAGGGAAATCGGTAGTTATGTTGGGCGAAACCAAACAACTGTAATGCGGATATGTGACCGTTGAATGCAGGAGGGTACGACGAACCGACGTGGTCGATCGCATCCACCTCAGTGCACAACTTCACGTGAGGACTGGCAAATTGGGCGCATGGCAGTGACGGATCGCTCAGTCACATCAGAACCATAGCACAGAACATTGAGTCTGTAATGCATCGTTCAATGTCTGCGCGTACCATTTGACGCCGTTTACATCAGAGTGGTCTGTTCGCAAGACGTCCATTGCTTGGTCTACCCTTGACGCAGAACCACAGACGTCTCCACTGCCAATGGTGCGATGAAAGAAGAATGTGGGCGGCAGAATGGAATGAAGTTGTCTTTACTGACGAGTCACGCATCTGTCTGCAACACCATGATGGTCGGATTCGAGTCTGGAGACCCCGTGGAGAGAGGAGGATGAAGAGATGCATTATGCACCGCCACACTGGCCCTGCACCGGGTATTATGGTATGGAGCGATATTGGACATCACTCTCGCACTCCTCCAGTACGCATTGCCGGTATTTTAAACAGCCAGCGCTACATCTCCGAGGTGTTGGATACAGTTGTCCTTCCATACCTTCAGGGCTTGGTCACAGCCATATTTCAACAGGATAATGCGCTACCACACGTGGCATGCATTGTCCAAAGGTTCTTTGTCAATCACCAGATTGAACTGCTTCCCTGGCCGGTTCGCTCTCCGGATCTTTCGCCGATAGAAAACATGTGGTCCATGGTTGCTCAACGATTGACCCAGATTACACCTCCAGCTGCCACACCAGATCAGCTTTGGCAACGTGTGGAAGCTGCTTGGTCTGCTGTACCCCAAGAACACATCCAAAGTCTCTTTGAGTCAATGCGGAGGCGTGTGGCAGTGGTGATCTCCAACAATGGCGACTACTCTGGCTGCTGATTCTGGTAGGAACCACACTTCACAGAAGTCTATAAATTTAATCATTCGATACTTGGTCAACATGTTACCTACAAAATAAATTTTGTTGTACTATCTCTTGTCTTTCTTGGTGTTGCATTTACGGTGGCCAACAGTGTATATGGTGTCACCTTAAAAAGTGATATCAGCTTACGGGGAATGTACTAGGTCTGCAATGGTAATTGCCAATTCGCAGCCCCTTAAGGAAGAAAAAAAAAATTATCTTTGAATACTTCTAAAATTATCCCAATTTGACTAAGCAGAATAACAAATTGTAAATATTTAAGATAACTTCTTATTCTTTCTTAATAATGATGACTTTTTTCTTCCAGACAACTTGAAGAGTAGAATCCAGACTGCCATGAAACACATCGAAGATAATTCATGCATTCGTTTCGTTCCCAGAACAAACCAACAAGATTACGTGAAGATTTTCAAGCACAATGGGTCAGTAAGGACATTTTTCTCAAATTCTTTCTTGTTTTTCGACATATCTGGTCTAGTACTTGTATATAGATCAGTGATCATGTGATCGTGCGGAATGAGTCACGGATTTGAAGATAATTTTCATTGAAGACCTTCGAAGGGAATATTAGGAACTACTGCACGTTAAATTCAATTGTACGAATTTATAATGTAGTTTTATAATGCCTTATAGAATTTTGAATGATTTAACAAGCCCGGAGAACTACAGAAATCGGATACTCTCACAAGACGGTCTAAAAATGAATTAGTTTTTTATATTTGACTAAGCGATTTATCTAAGCTTGAGAATTACAACAAAATGAATCCTATCTATGTAAGATAAACAAAGAGAAATAAAATATATTATTACAATAATTATTGCCATAAATTACTGTAATAATTTACATTCCAAAATAAGTTCCATCAACGATACAATTATTTCTCCTTTTATATAAATAAATAGATGCGATACTGATTACAACACAAATAAGAAAAGCAAACAGGAAACTTTTCTACGGCACCTTTATAGAAGCATTTTAAAAACTGCTTATAAAGCACATTGGTATCATATTTCAGCAATCATATAGAATTTAAGAGTACCAGGACATTATATACATTCAAAAAATCTGTTTTTCAATTTATCTTAAAAATAGTGCATATTTTTCTAAATCTAAAAATGTATAACGCTTATACATATGTTCATTGATAAAATAACCTTAAAATGGGGAAAATAAGTGATAAAAATATAAATAAACGACCATGCTTTTTATACATTTTAAAAGATAGTTTCACTTGTGTTTGATGTATGCAAACCATTAATTTGCATTTGTTCAAAAGAAACAATGATATTTTTCGCTTTTTAATATCTAATTTTTCAAAAAAAAAAAAAAAAATTGCGATTTTCAAAACTTTAAACATTTATGCTTTCTTATGTTTTGTCCGTTATTTTATATGTGTATCTAATATATTTTGTACGTTCAATAAATATTTTATAAAGAAATATACCTAAAGGAAAATATATTTGACAAATTGATGTTCACACATGTGTTCAACTATAACAAAGGAAAATTTTTTTTTTTAATTTAAAATTACTTTGGTAACAAAAGAGAATGTTTAAAATATCATTATTAGGAATACAAAAAATAGGCAGGAAAATATTATTCAAATATGTAATATGTGAAAATATTGCTACTTTAAGCTTTTCTCCAAAGCAATAATCTTTTGCCTTAGGTTCACTTAAAAAAAGCTGTTGCACTGTATGGCTCCAAATTTTTTATACGTCTATACAAGATACCTGTGCCAATAGCGAATTTATTTTTTTGGTCTAGATAATACCTAATTTTTAAGAAAATAATTTTATAAATAAAAAGACCAAAAAAAATCATAATTTTCAAAATTACAAAATTTTAAATTTTTTTTAAGAAACTATATTAATACTTTTCTAAAAAATAGATTCATTATATTTTGTGTATAGTTATATATATATATATATATATATATATATGTGTGTGTGTGTGTGTGTGTGTGTGTGTGTGTGTGTGTGTGTGTGTGTAAGAACAATTATATCAGATCTAAAACAAAATCTCCTATTTACCATTTAACTTTTATTTTCCACACTCAAAACATGGACGAATCTTAAATTAAACACCTAATTATTTCTCCGGAAAGATATTCTAAACATAACAATTCCAATCCCAGCTCATTAAATTTTATGGTCTTAATAAATATAATCCCACGCCTTGCTTTCAAATCGAAAACATAAACTAAAAAGTGTTATTTAACAGCTCTGAAAATAAATATAGAGCCCAATTAAATTATTCACTTGTCGATGATTTTCTCTCAGCGAAAAATGTATCGATTGCTCGCTGAATAAAACTGTTTTCTCAAAAGTTCTCGATGCTGTCTTGAACCGTTACATGTATTATATATATATTTAACGGATACTTTTTTAAAAACGGGTACCTAAACATAAGTTTGTATTATTTGTATTGTACTCAACAATAAGTTTTTATTACTTGTATTTGTATTGTACTCAAAAAGTATTTCCAACTTAAATTAAGCACGAAAAAAATGTTTTTTTTAACTAAAGCATTACTTTTGCAGTTCTGTAGGATGATTAAAAATAACTTTATTAAGAACACAATAAAATCTAAATTCTATTGGAAATTTTAAAAGGTACATGTCCCATAAACAAAGAATCCTAATTTGGGCATTTAATTCTTTCACGATTTTGTTTGTGTGTGAACTCAATAGTGCAGCCTTATTGACAGGAACATGTGACTGCGAATAAGGCTTATAGATATATACTATGAATTTAGGTCATGATGAAACTGTAAAAGAAGGTAATGTTGCGGATGTTATTCCACTAATTAAAGTGTTACCAATGCGATTTTATCATTTCCTATGTTTCTACAGATTTTGCTATTTTAAAATGCATTAGTTTTTCTTTATTTTCATACAAGAAAATCGTTTATAATCGATATTGACAATATAAAGAGTTTTGGGTTTATTTTTTGGTATTATTCTTACACAAGTACTCTTTTATTCAGCAAGCGAATGAAGAGACAAAATACCAGAAATAAAAAACATTGCAAATTTCATTTTCTATATACTTCAGAATTTTTCCATCGTGCATCTTTATAGGATTATTGTATGTGTGTGTCATAAAGTTATTTATGTATATATATATATATATGGTACCGCAAATTAAAATGAGTTTCATTTAGTGTTTTTGAAATTATCTTACTGTTAACTTATCAGGAAATATAATAAAAAGACATATTTATATTTGTGATAAAAAGAAAATTTGACGAAAATATACGAAGGGTATAAAATTTAGTGTAGGATATATTCGTCGAGTAAAATGTATTAAAAGATAGTAATTTGAGAAGCTGTATATTTATTAATGAAAATTTCAATTGCATATTTAATAAATTCTTTCGAACAATTTTAAAAATCTATGTATTATTATTTTATACAATAAAATTGCTTTAAAGTTATTAGAACTCAAAGCAAAGTTTACTAGCAATATATTCTTTGAAATTGTTGCGAAGAAAATGTTATTCATCTGCTTTTGTTTGTAAAGAGGATCAATTTGCATTTCAATTCACAAGGACTGTCGAGTAAAATTTCGCAATTAGAAAACTCTTTTGTTCGAGAGAAAATATGTCCAGATTTTAAACTCTTATAAATATACCATGGAGTAAATTTATAAGAGAACACCCATTCACATAATTTTAATAATTTCTAAGCAATTCCATAAGTTTATTAATATTGATTATACAATGAATTTAAATTTTGTTTTAATATATATAATTTGAGTTAAATTAAATTGATATATATATATATATATATATGGTGTGTGGGTGTGTGTGTGTAACACCCTCTAAGACTTCACGTGATATTTTTTTTTACCCACGTAACGGAATCTAACCACGACTTTGTCTCTAAAAAAATAAGGTTTTTAAATATGAATGATGCAATCTTGCATCACTTTTGTCTAAAGACTGGTGAGAAAAGCCTTTTAACGAAAATCATATTATTTTAATAGCTTTCGGTTGAACATGACTAAACATAGACGAGATCTCGGGAGCTAAAAAAGAACGCTTTTATCTTTTATATTGATTGTGCGTGTGTTTGTTGTTCGTGTCGTTTTTTTTTTTTTTTTTGTTTGTGATCGTAAATAAATGTGATTTTAAAATTGAAACAAGTTTTCTCATCAATCCGTTCAGCGATTTCTACCATCAAATTTATGGATTCCCTTCCAAAATATATATCTATGTTACAGAGAGGGTAGTGTTTATGGGTATGTTAAATAAGCGGACGTTTTATATTTAAAAAGATTTAATGAACATTAAGCATCTACAGGTTTTACATCTACAGGTTGTTAAACCTGAGTAGACGCGCGCTGCTGTAAAAAAAAAAAGTAAGTGCACTACTTCTTCCGCTTACAACCGGGGATACCGAGGTGGCGTTGGTGTCACCTGAGCGTATACTACATCTATATCAATAAAACCATTTTAGTGCCATTCATTAAATTTTATAAAATAAAAAACTCATGGAATTTTATTTTCTCAGATGTTATTCTCACTGGGGAAGAATTGGTAATGAGCAACTTTTATCTCTTGGACCTGGATGTGAGCCTTTTGGCACCATTGTTCACGAATTTCTCCATGCTATTGGATTTGAACACGAGCACAACAGATCTGACCGAGACGACTACCTTACCATCAACTGGAACAACATCGTGAACCGTAAGTGCATACACACTAAATGTCAGTTACTTTCTAAGAATGTAAAATAAATCTTTAATTTCCAAGTAATTTCATTTTCGCCGGGTACTATAATGTGCAAGTTTTGATAAAAATAGTTATCTTTCATTTTTCAAAAGTTTTTGCCGTTAAACGACATAAAAATAGATTTAAATTTAATTAATTTCATAATTTTTTGAAATATCAGGTGCTCTAAAAGTTAAATTAAACTTTAAAAATTCATTTAAAAAAGGAAGAAATGATGATAAAGAAATGCGGTTTGCAAGAAAAGGCTCACAAGGTTTTTAGTTAAAAATGTCACCGGTTGAGGGCACTGATACGTAAGAGAGGTACTTACGTATATATATTATCGCATCTTATTGGCGACATTTTATGAAACGACGCACCTAGTGGCCAATTCAGCGAGTACGATACATAGGAAATCGGGGTTGGCAACTAGGAGAGTTATTTATAGAGTTAGCGATTGTTGCGATAATACGTAAATACTGCGAAAGATTCAGTAGAGAGAGAGAGAATTATGCAGATTAATCTTGCAATAGACTTTATAATAGACGAGGATTTCTCATTCGCTTTCAGAATGTTATCATTACTCGATCAAGGGTTGTTGGTGAAGTTGTTGCATTTGGACGGAGAGTCAGCAACTGTTGCGTTGTGAAAATTTCCCTCGAGGAAAAGAGTGAAGACGAAGAATGGCCCCATATCGTGTACTGGAATAATGTAGCTTGTCAAAACGGTTTGAAGAAACTGGTTCTTTGGAGATTCGACCGCGAAGTAGAAGACCTCCCGCTTTGGCAGCGGGATGAATTACTGAGGTGGAATCATTGACTCATTGTCATTGCATCCCAGCAAGTTGAGAGTCTGGTGTGGCTTCACCTGGACTATTCTTCTTTAAAGAATTGAATCCCAAATTGTGTTGGAAAACTTACTCTGTAACCGTTGAGCCTTATCTCTCTCTTTTGCGTGACGAAGTTGGGCCCGCATTAAATCTAAGAGGTGGTTTTCTGCAATAAGTGCTATACAAAGTGTCACACCGCCACATTATGCCAATCTAGTAAAATGATTCATATTGAGTATCTTTGGTGAAGAGAGTGCGATCGGTTGAGGTTGCAAGATCGTATGACCACCGCGATTGCCCGACCTCACCTCAATCGATTTCTGGTTGTCGTCTATTTGAATTCCCTTGTGTACCATTCATCCCTTTGAATATTGGCAGAACTAAAAGATTCCATCTGTTGTGAGGTTTATGCAATTCATTTCAACATGTTACATTCACGTGTAACGGGCATTGTGAGTCGCTTTAGTTAGGTTTCAGGAAATGTTCTAGGGGTCATGTTAAACAACTGCTATTGCGAGAAAAAATGAATATATGAAAAAATGAAACTGTTGTCTTCATTGTGTTTTGGGACGTCAGAGCCGTCTTAGACTTCTTTTTGACTAAAAATGTTTTTTTTTCTCCTAAAAAAAAGCTCCTTCCGATTTTATCTGTCATACCATGAAGAAGAAATTTCTATATGTTCCGGCAATGGTTATTATTTGAACAATAGAGAAATGCTTAATTTGATTTGTTTTTATGTATATAAGCCCTGTTAAAATAGAAAATCACCAAAAAAAAAATCAGTAACATTAATGACTGACAAATAAAAGGAAAATTACTTCAATATATATATTTAATTGAACACTTAACAACTACTTCAATATATAGATCAGTAATTGAACAATTGATCTATTTATATATAACACATAACAGTGGCGCACACATGAATTTTTCAAGGGGAAGGGGAGCGAGAGGTACAGAGTCGAAAGTCCACCGTTCTCGTATCATGCTCCAATACGCCGCCCAACATATTCTTTTGATTTTGTCGATTTTCGGGAACAAAGCACAGTAAAAAATTCATTATTGAATAAATAATTAGCATTAATTAATAAAGTTAATTATTAATAACAAAAAAAGCCCAGTGAAGAATGGTTAGTGCATCGCGCTTCCACACCACAGGTCCGAGGTTCAAACCCCGGGCTGGGCAAGGTTGACTCAACCTTTCATCCCATCAGTGGGTCGATAAAATGAGAACCAAGCTTACTTGGGGACCAAACACTGGGGGTTTCGCTTCAGGCTGACCACCTGATCGGAACATCTGCTCACGCACCCCAGCGCCCAATGGTCACGTATACTGAGATGGGCACAGTAGGCCTTGGCCCTCATGGGCTGTTGCGCCACTGAGTTTGAGTTTATTAATAACAAATAATTAACTAAAATTTACGTACTATATACATAGAATTATAATCAACTGAAAAAAATCAAGGGCTATGGGGGGGGATCATGACTCGGGGACCTCCTCCCTCGTGTGTGCTCCACTGATACCTATAACTTAATGCTTATATTTTCCACACCTTGTACGAAGATGCATAACATTTTGATTTGATCAGTTGCTGAATAGAATGATAAACTTGATTGAAGTTTTATACATAAACAAGTAATATATAATAAAACTTTTTAAGTCAAATCCTATTTAGATCAACAAAAAAAAAATATTTTAGTTACCTTTATTAAATAGTTTCAATTAATATAAATATGTATATATATTTGACATGATCACAACATTAAGTGGCAATAAATTTTTATTAATTATCATTAAAGTATCGTATTGTCATCCAAAACAATCGTGTATATAAAACTTCAGTTCAACTGAATGCTTTGAAACGTAAAGGGAAAAAAATCTTTCAAAATTTTGACCCAAGTCGCTAAAAATGAAGCCAACGTGGCTGTATTTGTAATTCTTTGAATAATTAGTTTTAATCAATTAATTTTTATTAATTATAATTAAATTACTGAATTATCACCCAAAATAAGCGTGTATATAAAATTTCAGCTCAATTGAGTGCTTTAAAATGCATTTTATTAACGATTGAAAATTTGAACAAGATAAATATAGGGAGAGTGTGAACCAATAGTAGGAATCGAATAAAAATTACAGTTCCTCTTAGTCAATTGAAATTTGTAGGGATATTGGATACACCATCAATCAATTTCACCCAATCGGAATATGTTGCCAGTTCAAAAGACGTCGCGTTACTTATGTATTATAGCGTCGATACAAACGATGAAAGCAAACTTTCGCATCGCTTATGTAAAGCATATTTATAAAAGCACGAGGAAACTTAGCTTTATACAAAGGTTTAAAATATATAAACTTGTTTTTTTTTTATTTTGAGAGTGAGATGTTTATGTTGAGAACATCTAAAATTTTGCTGAATCGCCGTGAACACTTGCTTTATAAATTTTATTATTCTACATGATTTAATGAAATTTGTATATAATTTCAATGAAAGTTTCACATTTTTCATTGCGCAATACATTATTT
The DNA here is from genome assembly GCA_019973975.1 of Trichonephila clavata. Taxonomy (NCBI): domain Eukaryota; kingdom Metazoa; phylum Arthropoda; class Arachnida; order Araneae; family Nephilidae; genus Trichonephila; species Trichonephila clavata. The sequence goes on along the minus strand of BMAO01015252.1, from coordinate 9,350 downwards.
ACTTCACCTGAGATATGGATAAAGTTTGTTGTGTTATAGACTTCGATGGTTTTCATGTTTGTAATAATTTTTTAGTACGCGAATTCGGTTACATTGGAACAGACAGTAAATCCGCAAGCAGCATTCGGTTTGATTTAAGCCCATTTGAAAAAGAATTAAAACCTTCTGACTGGAAAGTTGTAAAGCATGTAACTGAAGTTATCACTGGCTTACCTTTTCTGCCCATGGAGGATGAAGAAACGATTCCTTTGGATTTATTAGATTCCAAAATAGTTGCTGTACATGATTTGTATCGTACAAATAAAAGAAACGTGATTGCTTATAAAGGTGGAAATATAGAGAAGGATCGCTTGAAACAATTGCAAATACCTTACTTAAATCTTGAAGCCTATGGCTGTCCTAAATATGACGTTTTGAGACGTAAAGAAAATATCGAAAATTGTGGCTATCATTTGAGTAACAAACATTGTCCTCTTGCTGAGGTAACAGCATTCAGAAATTGGATGTTAAAAAAACTTTAGTAGATACAGTAGACTATAGAAACTTTGGTTATCAATGTATATATTTTAATAATCCCGTTGGCTTTTTTAGTTCTTAAAAAATTAAGAAAAATTTTGAATTTTTTTCTACTATTTGCCGATATTGGCATATCAGTATTTGATAATAATGAATCATTTCATTACTTGGAACATCACTCATTGATATTTTATGAGAAAATATACTGTGTTAGTAGTAAGTAGTGCTATTCTCTGTCTGAAACACAGCGCATATAAGTGTTCGTTTAACTTGATTTAAGTTATTTTATCTATATTTTGATTTAACTTATACTAATGATATAAAAAGGCATAACGTATTTGACGCCAGAATTCATGTTTTCTTTTGAATAGTACTCAACAAAGTAAGAAAATAAATTTCACATTGATGAAAACGTTTTGAATCGATATTTATATTATCAGAAAAATGCATTTATTGAAATTCATTCCTCGAGCTATCTTAAACTGGCTTCTTATAGGTTGCCATCAAATAATAACCACAAAAACTTTAGCAAGTTTTCATGGTTTATTTATAAAAAAAAATAAAACAAAAGAACGGATAGAGAACTATTGATGAAAAAAAATCCAAATAACAATAGATAGTTTTTTCAAATGTTTGTATTTACTAATTATGTGGCAGCACATAACACCAATCAACCTAAAATCTAGTCTAAATCTACCTAAAATCTTTCAGTTATTTGAGAAATTTTAAAGCGCTTAAAATATTAATGTCTTATAAACGTCTTTTAGAAATAAAATTTAGGTAAAAAGACATTTTTATTAATTTATTTTAAAAAATGTCTTTTAGAAATAGACCACTTCTTGAATGAGAAAATCAATTTCAAAAGAAGTTTTAGTACTGTTCCGTTTCCCAACGCAGGTGATAAAGTCACCAAAAAATGACACAACCGACGCCAAACTGAATATTCCCATAAGTAACCTTTCTTATCAGTAACGTCTTTTTCAGAATGCATCAAAAATAAATGAAAAACCAGTGGGAACTAACATTTATTAACATTTTTTGTGTATATATTGTGTGTTGTCGCCAATAAAACCTGCTTAGCGAGATTGGCACCGGAGAAACATAAAAGTACCCTATTTTCATAGTATCCATTGAATGTAATAATGTTCGCTTATTCTTTCGAAAATTTAATTCGAATTCTTCGTTTAGTGTTAAATTACAAGGATTAGCTCCTTTTTGTTAAATTTTTAATTTGAAAATTAAAAATAACATTGAATGATAAAATAAATTATAACATGCTTTGGTACTTACGTCGACCGATTTCGCCAAAATCAAAATCCTTATTCCAAAAAAACGTCGCCAAATATTGAACATACGTTTCTACGGTTATCCACTATCGACTGCATATCGCGTCATTTAGTGACATCTTTTGATTTGATGAAATTAATCGAAGGTATAATTCGTAAGTACGCATGTTTTTTTTACTTCTACAACATGATATATTTATGTTTTTTTGAATCTATAATACGCTGACTCTTTTCACGACCCATGTTAAAATTCTCATTACAGAATGGTACTATGCTTTCAAGAAACTTAGGCCTGAAGAAAATAGATTACTGAGCTCATTTGATTTCAACTCTATCATGCTGTACGGTAGCAATTCATTTGTCAAGACATGGGGTCAGTTCAGTATGACATCCAAGGACGGAAAGCAATTGCCAGAAGTATATGACAAGAAGGCCATGTCTGCTTCTGATGCTCACAGAATAAGGACCCTTTACAACTGTTAAATTTAGAAATAAAGGAATTTTTACTCTGTTCAGAACTTTGACACAATGCAAATTTTCAGTCTCTTACGAACATTTTTTTAATAAATAAATCAGATGATGTACTTTTACTTGAAAATATGTTCCATATTTATAAATACTGCATTTCTAACAAACATTTGCTGAATAGAAAATCTTCCAATCTCTCCTTTGCTAGCGTTGTATTATAAAGGAGTCTATAATAATATAACTGAGCAGAATGACTCAGATCATATTAAAGTTATTTTGAAAGAATGGTTTTGTTGACTCATTATATTGTATATGAAATACAATCTAGTATATTATGTGTAAATTATAGTTTACTTTTATTGGAGGTAAGGAAAGTGACATTCCAAGTTTAAAAGTGGTTTTTTTTTAAAAAAATTGTTATAAAGAAACAGAGTAAATTCTCCTAGATATATATAACGACTAGATGCACAGAAAATTAAAAAGTTAAAATGATACAAAAATTATCATTTCTATATAATTTACACGATATTTTTTTTTTCAAATTAATTTTAACACATAATACTTAAAATTCAACCTGTTTTTATATGTTATAATTTTCAGATTATTGAAGTATAGAAAAGTCTTATTTTCAATATTAATGTTTTTAAGTGTCCGTGGTAGCCTAGTTGTCAAGGTCACGGATTCGTGTCATGATTTCGAGCCTTATGCCGCTGAAAACCCGCTGTGCAAAGGACGCCATTGCATCTTAAATCAGCCGAGGCTCAAACGTCTTCTCGTTGGTGTGGAAGTTAGGAAAGGGGGGTGCCAGCTCAGGCGTCATCCGCGTCACTTGTCCATGGTTCAAAAATTACGAATTCTGTCGCCAATAGCCCTTGTGTTTCTTTACAATGTTACATTAATTAATATTCGCTCACTAACGCGTTTTTAGTTAATCTATTCAACTATAATCATCAACTAAAAAGTTATAAATCTTGCATGAGTTTCTGGTGCACAAGCCATATATATTTAACCAGTAAGAACAAGACCAGAACAGAAATAACTTTCTCAGATAAATTGTTTTTTCCCCTTCGAATTGGTGAATTGTTCTTAAAATAAAACAACAATTTCTAACAAGTAGGGGCATTTTTTTTTTGAATGAATGTTGACAAAAGTAAAAATTTTAAAAGAGTCCTGATTCATCCGAAAAAGAATCACAATCCTTTTACAAAGAACAAACAAATTAATGAACTAAACAGTAACAATAAACTGTGATATAATATATGCGGAAGTCTTCGTTTGTGAAGGTGAAAAAGAAGAAGAAGGCTGAAAACTCGTTGGGTGACTGTATAATTAAAAAAAATTATATTAAGCCCTCCAATTGATATTTTCCTGTTGTTTTTTTTAAAAAAAAAATCAATAGTTTTATTCTATATATACAGCAGTGTTCCTCAAACTGGGGGGCGTACCCCCTTGAGGGCATGATAACTCTACCAGGGGGGTACATCAAAAAGAAAACAAACAATTATTTTAAAAAATATCAATTATTAATTTACTGAAAGGAATTAAAACAAAATGCATTCTGACATAATAAAAAATAAAATACATATTTACACTGATATAATTCACTTATAAATGTATCAGTACTACACATAATTTTCATAATTAAACAGTACTAAGTTAAGAACAAGTTTAATATTTACCAGTCACCCTGTGGGCATGTTATAAAATTATATACAAAATGTAATGATAATTTGTACGGTTACTAATTAAAGTCGTATTGTAGCTTTACGTCAAAGTAAATTATTATTGAATTCGATACATTGTTATTGTATGGAGAGGGGTGCGATGAAAATTATTATTGAAAATTTGGTCGTAAGTATAGAAAGTTTGAGAAGCACAGATATACAGTATGAATGACGTGTTGTTTTTTATCAATAAATTTCGGGAGGATCTATTTAAAAGTTATTAAACGGAAAATGATATTTTTCAGAACGATTTTCAAAAATTCGCCAGAAAAAAGCCTGATTTGTTTCCATGAAATAAAGTTAGTCTTATTAGGAAGACTTAAATCTCTTGGATGAGGCAACAGTCGTAATTCTGTAATGCATAGTTTCAAAGCTAGGCCAAAAAGTGTACCAAAAATCTCTTCAACTATAAACAGAAAATTATCAAATGAATTTTAAAAAAAAATGATTTTAGGGGCATTTTATTGTCACCCATAATTTCAGCGTACTAAGTTTCATACATGTATTCTCTTCCATTTTTGTACAACGCTATCCTATACGTACACAAACTCTTCTCATTCAAATGGATTCACTGTAAACTTAGGAAATGCCCATAATTAAATTATAATTGAAGTAGAGTACTTATTTCAAATACAATAATATGTTTTATTGCAACAGAAATTAATTTGAAAGTAAAAGGTCTCATTATGTTTATTTTTATGAAAGTCACACCTTTTCAAGAACACACCTAAAGAACCTAAAAGAACTAACCCTAAGTCACACACAAAAGGACTATTTACAAATAAAGTCGTATACGCACATACACATATATACATAAATATATACAACACATTCTTAATTGCATTACTTCTTGCTGTTATTCGTTTCAATTATTGGAATTTTCCAGCAAAGTTGTAACAAACCTATTTCCCTTCTATCTGTGACCCAGCTAAATGTGTGGAAGGAAGTGAAGGATTATTCGACATGATAATTTCCAATTATTTTATTTATCACTTTAATCGACTCAGACACAAATTAATGCACACTATAAATAGGATGATTCAGTCTGACAACAGAGGGAGGAGACGAGAGTCGCGTTTTGGGAGAATACATTTACTTGTGGGGGTGGTGTATTTGACACCCCTCTATCACCGTCTTGCCTACCTAAAGGTGTGGGGGAAACAAAGCATCACTAGCAACTTCCATAATAACTATTATTTTATTTCTCTTCAAGCACACTTAATCAATCCCAAGTGAAACTACAAAAGGAAACCCTAGGAGTGATATATATAGTGAGCAATCTAATCTTATGAATAACTCTACGTAAACACGACTAAGTGAACTAGACAAGGAGAACAAGCGCTAATGATCCGGTAACTAAATCTCATTCAATCTATCTTATATCCTCAATCTAATAATTTAATATCTTAACAGCTACTTCCTTAACTCGCGCTATGTTTGTGAAATCTCAAAAATATTCTAATATTCTCACCTACGTATCACAGCAAGAGCTTTTCGGCTCCTTCTACTTACATATATAAAACTATATAGACTTTATATAGTCAAACTAGTTTAAATATCAGGGTTTCTTCTTGAGAGGCTGTGAATTTATGCGAATGCTGGCCCCAAAGTTTTCCCATGAGGATTAGTGGAATAATGACGCGTATAGATCCGTCACATACTACTTTATTATAATAGTTCCTCCTTAATATTACTTTACACAGTAGATATTTCACTAATGTCCGCTTAACCACTTTAATACTTTAAACATCAACGTAATAGGAAGGTGACAATACCTGAACTTAGGCAGTTTTTTAATCATTTTAATTTATCAATCACAACTTCCTATCTTTAACCTTTTACAAGGGCTTTTTAACCCTTCCGGTAACCTTCACCTTGTATTTCTCTTGTCTCCTCTAACCTTCTAACTTTCTTCTATCTAATCTTCTTCACTTCTAACTCGCTAACTCTTTAAACTCGCGAACTAGAATTATATATAATAAATTTAATTTGCATATCACGTTTTCTTCTTAGGAGAAGATTGTTGAACTTTGCTAGTCCCAAAGAATACCCAAGAGGATTATTAGTAGGAGGTCGCGTATAGATTTGTCATAAAGTCACACACAAACACTTAGCTTGTTCTGTAAGAGCAGTACCATATATAGCATGGTAATATCATAAAACTTTTCTGAATCCTACTAAAGCACTAAACAGAATATTGACATTTCAAAATGTTTAGAAATTGAACCTTCGCTTCATTATTTTATATTTTATTTCTATGTTATTTTTTTTCTACTTTCCTTTTGATATAATCACTGATCAAAGTGCTCAGTTTGAATCACATATCTTTCAAGAACTGATATAAGTAATTGGTTTTAAACTTCAATGTACTAAAGCTTATCGTCCTCAAGCAAATAGAGTCATAGAACGCTAGCATAATACCCTGAAATCTTGTGTCTGTCCAATTCAAACTGGATACCTACACCTATCTATTTTTAGAAATATTATTTTAAATTTTATAAAAAGAATCAATGATTTTGTTACTGATAATGATTTTAAACAAATAAATTATAAGCAGTTCTGTAATAATTGTTTGGATTACAACTATCCAAGTAAATTCATTTTTAAAAGCTTTTATTTAACTTACAATGTATGTATGTATGTATGTATGTATGTATGTATGTATGTATGTATGTAATTTGTTCGGGTGGAATCTTGCAACTCAATTTTGAAGCTGATATCTTCCTCCCATTGAGCTGAAATTTTGTATACACGTTTAGTTTGGATGACAATGCATGTTTTGACAATTTATATTCCGATATTGCAATTAATTAAAAAGATATTAATTAAAAACGTTAAACTAGTTTTGGGCGCCAACTTGGATATATCTGCATTGTTGTAATAATTTTATTGTTACAACAATGACAAAAGTTGGCATCGAAAATCGGTTTTCAGCCAAACTGGAATTTCATAACGTTGCGCTATTGACAGTATTTATTAAATTTGTCTAAAAAATAATTACATTTCTACAACGTAAAAATAATCTAATTTCTACAACGTATGCAATTTTTTTACAAATTTCTATCTATTTTCTTGGATTTAAATTCAAAACAAAAATGTAGAGCTATTTTTCAAGTAGATTGGTACATTGTATATCTTTCTCAACGCTGCCAAGTTAAACTGAGATGGAGTATTGAAGAAATTCTTTAAATAATTTATGTAACTTTAATCTATGAAACTCAGACAAAAAATAATTACAGAATCGGAAAGATCATTTTTTATGTATTTTACCCATCAAAAGGAATCCGCTAGGAAAACAATAAGAGAAAAATATTATCTAGAAATGCAATATATTTTCGATTAAAAAAAATAATTTTATAATAAAATGAAGGAATTTTTTAAAGAAATTTTCTAATTTTAAGCCTACAAGTAATTTAAATATACCTCATTTTATCACCGGTAATCTAAACACACACTACAACATGTGTCCTTAAATTTAATTACAAATAGAATCTGTTAATTTTATTTGAAATTAATTATTGATTTTTTTCAAAATCAAGTTTCTAAAGATGATCTGAGCAATTTAAAAAAAATAGATTCTTACGTAGAAGATATTCAATGTGCAGCAAAAAATTATCATTATTTGATAAAACTTTCTTTTTTGATTACAAAATGCGTTTTGAGTCTTAAGCATTTTATTGATTAATACAAATATTTAAATGCCTTTTGAAGTTTTTTAATAAACAACTAAAATTTTCTTCTAATATGTTAGAGAAATATATCCCTTATCTTCAAAATATTTCAAATAAATAATATATTCTTTAAGTTATTCAAAAATAGTCAAAATTTTAATTAAACATTTAATAACTTTGTCATGTATGAAGATAATCTCACTAAACCTTTTTTTTTCGTGTGTAGAACAATGTTACCCAAAATCTGCACGAAGATTGAAAAAATTTGCTTAAAAATTACGGATTTAAAAAAATTGTGTTTTTAGTCTAATACCCTTTTGCGTATTAATTCAGCTAAACCAGGGATGGCGAACCAGCGTTCAATGAGTTGAAAAGGCTGAGAAACCTGTCCAGCGATAACTAAAAAGTAAAAAATAAATTAAATGTAAAAAAACTTTTTTAAGGACAAGCTTTTATTTAAACGCGCTAAAAAGAATAAAATAAACTTTTCCTTTAAAACTTTTTTTACTATCAACTTATAACGTCATTACACAATTTATATGATATAAAAGCTTGTCGCGAGATTTACCTGTGTAGATAAACAAGTAAAATAAATAACTTGACCTGATTGATTTTGGTTTTTAAAAATTCAAACTAAGTAAATATGGGTACTTAAATCTCGCGACAAGCTTTTATATCATATAAATTGTGTAATGACGTTATAAGTTGATAGTAAAAAAAAGTTTTAAAGGAAAAGTTTATTTTATTCTTTTTAGCGCGTTTAAATAAAAGCTTGTCCTTAAAAAAGTTTTTTTACATTTAATTTATTAAATATATTTCTATGTTATCTTAACTCTTTCTAATTCTTTCTTTTTAATTTTTAATATAGTTCTTTGTTAATTTTTCTCCTTCTAATTTTTATCAGTTTCAATATGATATCGTTTGCTTAGTTTATTTACAATAAAACAATCTAAGTGGTGCCCCTATTTTTTGTTTCTGTAACACTCCAATATTAACACGTCATTTGGCGGCGTGCTTGACAAAGGTACAGGTCATTTTTTTCTCTTATGGTTAGCATTCTTTCATGTAAGTTTTTGCTTAGTTTTTCCTTAACAAAATTATTTTTATATTTATCTCTTTGTAAGAAACCTTTCCTTTCATAATTTAATTTAATTTTTCTGTCTGTTGCAAAATACACGTGTGTTAGTTTTAGGCCTAACTTTCAATATGGCTTTGTTTTTTCTATTATGTCGAAAATTTCAGCTGTACGGAGAAGGTGGATCCATAAAGTATACTTAACCCTAATTTGCTAATACTAATTCAGCAACAGCTTTAGAAATCAATAGGTCTCCATTTTAGTCCATTGACTCTTTTAGTTTCTTCCATTTTAAAGTTCTAACTCTGTTTCCTGCTATACATACGTTTATTTAAATCTTGTACAATATACATTCCCACCATTTTTTTTATAGTTATGTGTCTTAAAATCTAGTTTCTATCTTCTGGCATTGTTAGTTGATGGTTATGTCGTGTTATTTTTTCAATTCATTATAATATATATATATTATATACCAGGTGTTTCAAAACTCGCGCACATTCACATGGTAATCTTTGTTGCTTACAAACCAAAAGGGGTGGTTGAGATTTCTGTCGCTAATTGGCAGCAGAGGCCCCATCATAATTGGCAGCAGAGGCCCCATCATAAAAAG
>BMAO01015251.1:0-109676 GCA_019973975.1 Trichonephila clavata | reverse complement strand
CTATAAGTGATGCTAACTAAATTGCCAAAAAAATTCATATGTTTCATTAAAAGCTCTGAAGTTGAAAATTTCAGTGAACACCAAAATAACTCGCAATAGGCTTTTCCATTAAAATATAAATGGTGATATAGATCCCAATAACATATACATAAATATAAATTATCTTTTAAATAAAACATCAACAATTTAAACTACAATAAAGACAAGTCATTAAACAAAAGCAAACAAGATTTAATGAACTACTTATATAAAATGTCTCTAAAAATAAATATAATATTACTTAAGTATTTAAAATAAAGATTAAAATTTCCATTCCATAATTAAAAAAAAGATGTTAATTATAAGATCAAAATCAACAGTTGTAAACAACTGCATGATTAGCTTAAATAGTCACCCAAGCTCTAAATAAATTCCACTTTTTTAAAACATAAATTTTTTTAAAAAATTAAATAAGATAAACAATCAAAATTTTAAAAAATTAACAAAGAAATTTTGAAATTAGCATTTAAAATTCGGAATTCATGAGGAAAACAAGGCTTTTAGAAACAACTTGTTTCATTAAAAAAACATTCAGTATTTAATATAGAAAATTCAAATTTTTATCACAAGAGAAGCTTGAAATCAACTTTAGTTTTTAAAACCCACACATAATGTAACATAAAAGACTAACAGTCAGTGCCAGATTAAGAGGGTGTCGGACCTGGCGGCCGCCAGGGGCCCCTGGCTCTGGTAGGGGCTTCAAGCTTGATGAGTGCAAAGGCCAGCGACAAACCAACCACGCCACCTTGGAACAAGAAATGAAAAGAAAACAAAGATACAATGAAACCCCTGCTAGAAATTTATCGAGATGCAAAAGAAATCCTAATGTAGAATAACTTTTGAAAATATTTTTAACAATACCGATATTGAATGCATCAGGTGAATGACCTTTTTTAGTTTTAAAACATGTTCAAAATAATTTAAGAACTACTATGGGCAAAAAGACAAATTGAACAACATGGCCATATTATATACAGAATAAAATGTTTTGGACAAAATAGATTTGGTAAAAATAATTGATGAATTTGCCAAAAATATCAAACTGTATAGCAAAACTGTTAGCTCTTAAGTAAGGTTTTTAATTTTTTTTATATACAGTTAAGATTTTTCTATAACCGATGAGTTTTTTTATAGCAAAACATTTTATTTTGAGAATTTAAAGTAAGCAACTCTTTTCACTATTTTAGTTTTCTGACTCTTAAGCCCATGGGCATCAAGCCTTTTACCGCCAGGGGCCTCCAACTACCTTAATACGCTTCTGCTAACAGTAGAGCATAATTTTATTAAAAAATGATTAATTAAACCCATTGATTCACAAAAAAGTAAACAATTAATAAAAATGGAAATATCAAAAACTTTTGAGAATATAAGCATGTATCACACATTTTGATGTAATTTCGAAGTACAATAATATTGAAGTTACAATATTAAACAATGAAATCTAAAGGATAATTAAGATAGTGAAATTACAACAGCAACCAGAAGACCTTTGATCGAGTATGGCATGTGGGGATGCTATATAAGCTTATCAGAATTAATATACTTCTCATCTAATCAATATAATCCGCTCCTACCTCTCTAACAGGAACTTCACTGTCAGAGTCAACAACACCTACTCAAACCCAAAGAACATAAAATCTGGAGTTCCACAAGGCTCCCTCTTGGGGCCAACATTATTCAACATCTTTGTCAATGATATACCTTAATCCAGGCATACCACTATATGTATGTATGCAGATGACACTGTGATACTGGCACAACACACAGAACTGAATTGCATCTCACATTTCCTACACAGACATATAGCGGAGTTAGAAGCTTGGTTTTCCAGATGGAAAATCGCACTAAATGTCATGAAAACAGAAGCAGTCTTTTTCTCCCATCACAGAATCAAAAAGCCACCACTTGTACATATCAACAATCACCCAATTCCCTGGTCTCAAAACACAAAGTACCTTGGGGTTATCCTTGATAAAAAATCTCACTTTTTACAAACACATAACAGATAAAAAAAATAAGTTCCAAGCAGCTGAGTGTAGCCTCTACCCCTTAATTGCTCGAAACTCCGTTCTCTCAATCAAAAACAAGATGCTTATCTATACTCTATTACTCAGACCAGTGATCATGTATACTTGCTTAGTTTGGGGACACGCTGCTCATTCTAACATTAAGATCTCAGAAACTGCTCAAAATAAAGTAATAAGACTAATAACTAACGCTCGATGGTTTATGAGAAATAAAAACCTCCAATTTGCATTAAACTTCACAACCATTCAAGAATTCATGAAGCGTATATCAATTAAATTTTTCACTAACATTCCTCTAATTGATAACAGAACTCTAAGAAAGATTGAAATTTATGACCCTGATGCCTCCTTTAATCGACCTAGAAATATACTTTTATAACTAACACCATATTTCTAATATTCATTCTATATTTCCACAACTTCTAGATTTCATATTTTTACTCTCTCAATTTCACGCAATTCTTCCCGAGCAACTCATCCCTCCAATAGGAGGAGAGCTTCCCGGCCACTAGGGAATGAGGCTTTCCTCACTCCCAAAACTGAATCCACTCTTAACTTTTTCTGAATCCTAACCTGCATGACACACTCCTCATCGAGTAGCTACTCCCTGATAGGACGAGCGTCTGTCACCCAAAGACACATTTAAACCCGTCGTTTCTCGGCGACCTTCAGTTGGCCGGCGACTAAGCGAGGTGCCTGGTATCCCCGGCCGCCGAGCTAGCTGCCGCACCTCCATGATTTAGTCGGCTGACCTCAAACCTCTGATATCAGAGGCTGTTTTCGGCTGGCATAGACTATCATTTCTACCTCTATTTATTTTTCACACCTTGTGCACAACACAAAGCAAACAAACCAAAGGCTCCAGCCATTTAAATTTTTCTCAAGATTGTATTCCTAAGTTTTATTTCTTTAATTTATTTTTCAAAATTTTTCCTCATTTTTATTACCTCAAATCTAACATGGCAAATTAATCAGTAAAGTCAACAACCAATTTGTGAAGATTAGGGGATAAAGACCTCTTATGAGATCATGTGCCCCATTGAACATTCTACGTTCTACGGTACAACAGCAAATTATTGATGATTTCGAACTTTCAAAGAATGAAAATTAGTATATGTAGAGTCCAAGCAAAGAATTCTTGTAAGAAATAAATAAACCATTTTTTTTTCTAACAATTCCACACAAAAATTTTTAGTAATATTTAAATTCTGAAAAAATAACAATGAATTCAAAAATGTAAATACAAAATTATTCAAAAGTAAAAAAATAAAGACAAAATACACTTTTAAGATTAATGCATAAATTATAACAAAAAATCAATCTATGCACAATTATTAAGTTAAACACTGTTTCAAGTGTGTTTTAAAGGAAATATTCCTCTTCACATAATTTATAGCATTTAAAATTACAACAAAAGGAATACAATGTATACGCATGACATTTTAAAATTTTGAAGATGCTATTAAAATAATTAATCCTAAAAAACTAAATCATATATATAAAGTACGCACTAAAAAAATATAAGATTAGTAGCTCAAATATTTTGAGGTACAAGCTTCTAACATTACCTTTATTAGAACCTTATATGTTTTTAAATCCACAATTTGATTAAAAGATAATTTAGAGATTATACCATGCCCAGAAAAAGATTTTTTATTTAATGAAATTATGAAAATTATTATAAATATATTACAAATATTATGAAAAAAGAATTTCCTCTCTCTCTCTCTCTTTATAGATTATAATAACAAAAACAACTTTTCATATGACTATTAAATATCAGAAATACTTAACTAGGTGCATCTTGTGTCATACACAATTTTTTAAAAAAAACTATACATAATATATTGATTAAATGTCATCAAAAACAAATAAAGAGAAAAAATAAAAATGATATGAGAAAACTTAGTTCTGTTTATATATGTAGAGTAAATGATACAATTAACCCATTTTCTAAATAACAAAAATCAAGATAATACAATTAATGTGTTTGAAATGGATAAGTTATCTTAATTTTGAAAAAAAAAAAACAGCTGTATTCAATTTACATTTTTTAATAAAAGCACTATAAATAAATTTGCTACCAAATACATACCATTCAAAATAAAAGAATGCTAAACAGCTGAAGCAAATTAAGGCAAAATATTAAGTAATTCCAAAAAAATTATTAGGTAACCAAGATAAAAAAAAATTTCTTAAACCAATTATCTTCCTACAAATTAAAAAATTTTGATTTTTAAAGCATGCTTGAATTTTTTTTAAAAAGAAAAGTAAAAATTACTTTTGTTTTCAATTGTAAAAAATTATTTGTAGTGATGTTAGAAAATAATAAAAAATAAAATACTTCTTTAGCTACAATATCTGTGTTGTCCCTTCAACTTACAATCTTGAAACTATACCTTCACTTTATGATAACTAAAAATAAAAAAAATTAATTAACAGTCATTGTTTTAAAAAATCTTACAAGTTTTAAATATAAAGATAATCACAATATTATTTACCAGATATTAAAATTTCAAAGCACAAAGAATAATTTATGCATTAATTTTCTTTAAAGCTCCTGTATAGAAATAAATTTGATTTTTAGACTCAAGGTACTTAGAATTATGAATCTGTTATAGCCCCTTCAAAAAATGACAAAAAAGAGGTGATGCACTGTATGTGACAGTACAGATTCAACAATACACTAGCTTATTTAAATAATTAGTTTGCTTTCATAACAAATCTCGAATTTGCATAAAAACTGAAAAGTACAGATTCATAACATAAGTGATAAAATCTACCAAAAAAAAAAATAGAAAGATAAGGCAACTTTCACCATAACTTAACTCATTGGCACAACTGCCCATGAAGGCCAAGACCTAATGTGCCCAACTCAGTATATGTGACCTTGGGCCCTGAGGTGCATGAGCAGATGTTCCAGTCAGGTGGTTAGTCTGACGCGAAACCCTCAGAGTTAAGTTCCCAAGCAAGCTTGATACTCATTTACCAGCCCACTAAAGGGATGAAAGGCTGAGTCAACCTCGCCCAGCCCAGGGTTTAAACCTCGGACCTGTGACGTAGAAACACGGTTCACTTCAGCCACTGGGCTTCACTTCCACAATATATTATTCAAAATGCATGTACCTCATACAACCACAACTTAAAATTATCTTAACAAGGATCGCATTTTTTAAAATAATCTTTTTTATGCTACAAAACCAGAAAATATATTATTTCCTGGTTTCTTTTAAATTAAGAATATATAATAAAAGGTTCTAACTAATGTGAGAGGGGGGAAAAAGACAAAATAATGAAATGTACCCTAAGAAACAAACTCAATTTTTATTTTTTTGTAACCAATCATTTAAATGAATTCAAATGTATAATAATTTAATAACATTCTGATAAAAGAAAATAAATTTAATTCATTCCAGATTATTTTCAAAAACACAGAATATAAGTTTATAAGTTAAAACACTAAATTTCACTCAAATAATGACAAACATTTTTAAAAATTAATCAACAAATTTATATAAAAAATTGAATAATTCCTTAATTTTACAGTAAAATAAACATAAGTAAACAAGGCTATTTGTAATGCTTTGAACATTAATCAGTTAAGAATAACAATTTTTAACAATAAAAGGAATACTGTTTATGTCTTTTTCATTTCACTCTCTTAGCTTTCTATGTTTTTCTTATAATTGATGAATGCAACTCATTTGCCTGTTGATTCTTTGACAAGAGATATCTATTGAATACTACAAAAAGAAATCATATGATTAATTTTTTCCAATAACATAGTAATTCCATTACATTAGCATTTTTTATATCTTTTTTTTAAAGAAAATAAATATCAAAGAACAGAAAGTACATTACAAAGTAATTTTAGGTTGAATTCTGATTGAAATTCAACCTTAAAAGGAAAAAAAAATCTTTATTTTCAAAAAGCATAAAATTAAAATATATTCAAAGTTTACAATACTTTGTCACATTTAAATAGTAAACAAACTATAAAATGGTATACTAACCAGACAAATTTGAGATTTTGAAAATACCTTTAAAATAACTCTGGAGAAGATGAAAAGTTTCTAACCTATATATATATATATCTATCTATATAAATTTCTTAGGTATATATATAATTCTTAGGCTAAAATAACATAATAAAACCATTTAATGATATTTTTGCACATATCAGAAGTAATTTATGAAAAAAAGAATGGAAAAAAATTTTAATGGTTATTTTATTATTCATTTCTGTATGAGTAAAGATACACAAAAAATAAATCATTAAATAGATATAATTTGACAAAAAGATTGAATAAGTTTACATAAATAAAAAGTTTTATATAAAGAAAAATTCATCACACTAATTATGTACATGATAAAAAAATTTTAATAAGAATGAATAAATTATATTTTTATAATGCATATTTCACATAAAACTTAATGAGCATTGAAGAAACACAATTTAATATTAGCAAACTGAAAAAAAGTCTTGAGAAATCCTTAAAATTTAATTATGTCAATATTGAGATGAATGATGATTTGATTATTTAATACTTAACCGCCTTTTTTTCTTTTGAAATAAGTACATGGTTTTATAATTAAAAATAATTAAACATTTAATAAATTTCAGAATAACAGAATGAAGAAAATAATGTGCAGTTCACATATAAATAAAATGAGTAAATTTAAATTGCTTTTTGTGTAATATTAGAAACATTCTTTGCATATTAAAGAAAATCAAGCCAATTCTTAAGTGTATTACTCTTAATTCAAAAACAATTTTAATCAAAATGCTTTTTAGTAATATTTGAGTTGATATATAATAAGTTCCAATGATGAAACAGTACATAATAACCTAACATATTGATAATAACAGATTCAATGATTTCAAAACCAATTATTTCACGTACACATTTGGAATACTTCCATAAATAAAGTGTAGATTAACAATAACTTTGAAAAGTAGCTTTATTTTACATAAAGTACAAATTAGATGCTATACATTATTTGCTTTTACTGCCATTATAAGCTTCAAGCACATGTCAATATAAATTACTGTATTTTTAAAATATTCAGTTATTTAATGTTGGTCACTAGACCAGCAGCAATAGTTGAGCCACCACTTCTCAACATAAATCTTCCTAAATCTTTAAATTCTTTGAATAATTCTATACAAATGGGCCTGCTCACTTCTATTTCAACCACTGCACTTGAATTCTTAGTTAAACATCTAGGCTTATTTTTTAATACTTCTCCGGTACTACGATTCAACTGAGATACAAGTTTTTTTATACAAGCTTGTTCACTTAAGCTTTGATAGTGAAAAATTACAGGAAAGCCTTTAGTAATTGGAACAGAGATATTAAAAATGACTAGTCGAGCTTCAAATCTTGTAGCAACTGTAACTGGTTTTTCTATACTACAAAGCATACTACCAGAAGGTGTACTGTTAATATCAATACCAGAAAGCTGTATCATCACATGGTCTCCAGCAAAACCATATGATAAAGATTGCTCATCAGCTGATATTCTTTTAACAACAGCCGGCTCCCCAGCAGGCATAACAAGAACTGTATCATTATTTTTAATAAATCCAGCTTCAATTTTACCAGCTACACAAAAACCACCTGTAGCACCTTTAAACACATCACTTATACATAGTCTAAAAGGTTTATCAACTGGTCTTTCAGGAGGATGAAAATTATCAACTACTTCAACCAAAGTAGGTCCAGAATACCACTTTTTTAAGGTTGGTTCTTCAGGACTTTTAACAAGATTTTCACCAGTAAGGCCACTACATGGAACAAAAGTAACATCACTCTCTTTAAATCCAACTTGCTTTAAGAATGTAGACAATTTTGACTTTATTTCTTGAAACCTTTCTTCAGACCAACTAACATTATCCATTTTGTTAACAGCAATTGCAAGTTCTGATACACCAAGAGATCGAATTAACATGGTATGTTCTCTAGTTTGACCACCAGCTTCAAATCCAGTTTCGAATTCCCCTTTAGTTGAATCCACCACAAGTATTGCAACATCTGCTTGAGCAGCTCCTGTAATCATATTAGGTATAAAATCTTTATGTCCTGGAGCATCTAAAAGAGTAACAGCTCTGTGTGTTGTTTCAAAAGTAGAAAAAGCCACATCCATGGTAATTCCTCGATTTCGTTCCTCAGGAGTTTCATCCAAAACCCAAGCATACATAAAAGAACCCTTTCCAAGTTTTTTTGAGTCTCTTTCAAATTTATGCATATTACGCTGGGAGACATTGCCAATGTCAAACAATAGATGCCCCATTAATGTACTTTTACCAGCATCAACATGCCCAATAACAACAAGATTGATAAGAGGTTTAACATCAGCTCTTTCACTCTTGTAAATTTCCTTGCCACTTTTTGTAGCTTTTGTTGATTTTGGTGTAAATGATTTCTGTTCTTCGTCCCTTTTTTCTATAGTAGTCTGATTTTCAACGGAGGAAGACTTATTTTTTTCTTTACGTGCGTTATTAGTTTTATCATCACTTCTCACCTCAACAGATTTATTTTTAGCAACATTGGAACTTTCATTAGTTGTATTTTCTTGAACCTTTTTGATTTTATCATTATCGGACTTTGCAACACTGTCCGTTACGTTGGATACTGATTCCAAGCTAATTTCAGACTTATTTTTAGAACCTGCTCGGACGGACGGCCCTGTCAAAGGAACAGATTCGGGTTTTTTACTGCCGCGTTTTGGTTTTGGAGCTTCTTCCTGCAAAACGGCATTTAAAGATTTTTCTAAGTCAAAATCATTATCGATTGCAGCACGTTGTAAAGTTGCTTCTGGGATAGTATCACCAACAACGTCTTGCAAAGCTAACACGCAAGATTGTAATTTCGCAGTATCTACGCTGCTCAATCCAGATATCGGTTCGTTTGAAGTCTCTGCACAGCTGAAACTGTCTTCGCTACTGTAATCTTCTTCAGGAACAGATTCTGCAGTTTGGAAAAATGAACTCAAATTTTGACTGCGAGAATTTCTGTTGTACAGAAATTGAGCTTCTGTACTAGGTGATATACAAAAATCATCTTCCACAG
Source organism: Trichonephila clavata (assembly GCA_019973975.1). Classification (NCBI taxonomy): domain Eukaryota; kingdom Metazoa; phylum Arthropoda; class Arachnida; order Araneae; family Nephilidae; genus Trichonephila; species Trichonephila clavata. The sequence continues at coordinate 100,537 of BMAO01015251.1, read as the reverse complement.
AGTGTCCGTAGCATGCATTAAAACTATCATATTCTTCATCAGCATCAATTGCCCGCACAATTCTATGCCGAGACATATTTCAAACGAGGTTGCGTATGCAACTTTACATTTAAGATTCCAAAATAAATAAGTAAAATTATGTTGCCAGGTTGAGAAATGCAAGAAAGCATAACAAGAAAACTTGAGTTCGAGGAGGCTTGCTTGTAGTCAGCAGTTCCGTGTGAATTATCTGCTTTCTTTCAATACATATTTGCTCTCGAAAACTTATTTCAGAAGAATAGAAAACCTTATGATAAATGTTAAATTGAAGAAACACCCCCTGCAAAGTCAGGTTTTGAGCCCCAAGGCAAATCTTGCAAAGTGTACGTAGTTGACATCAGTCAGTCTTAGAGCCCCCGCCCCCGCAATGCGGGGGTGTACGTTACGCCTCTACTTTTAACTTCATATTTAATTGCAGAAGTGTCATATACAATGGTGGGTTTGATGGGTTCAACCTTCCCCTCCTGTAGAATAGAAGATTCTTAATTTTTAACATTAATATTACGTCTCAATATGATCGCTTACTTGTTTTTTTTTTTTTAATATGCTTCCCGTCCTTAAAAAAGATGTCTCAGTACGTCACTGAATGTAGGATGAATGATGAGAACGAGATGACAAAATGAATAATTTATATGGTATTACTCGTGAGTTAGAATAGAAAGTAAATATGTTTTGAAAAAAATTTTAATGAATGATGTAGGCATAAAATGAAGGGAAAATAATATTTTCAAAGGATCCCGTCAGGGGCGGCTCTAGGGCCGTACAAACCGGACCCCTGTCCGAGGCGGCATTTAGACCGAATTTGAAAAATACTTTTTGATATATTTTCAGAAAAATTGTGAATTGGCTATTTCATTTAATGTATCATATTTCCTTATTTTATACTCTGTATGTTTGTCAGTTTTCTTTTATGTTGCAATCTGAAAGGTTTGAGGCTGGAGTGTACGTTAAATTGTGAAATTTGATGTTTTCACAACTTTCTCTAGTCAAAAATGAAAGCCCAATTCAAGTTTTAAAATTTATTTCAACTTTAGAATTTGTACCAAATCTTGCTATTGCATTAAGGACTTCGCTTTTTTTTGCCAAAACGTGTAACAAAAAATGTTATTCAAAATTAAAATTAATAAAAAAAATTCTTAGAATCCACAATTCTCTCCTTCAAGATAGATTAAATGGTTTTACTATATTGTCTACCGAACATGAATTAACTGAACAAACTGATTTTTAAAAATTGATTAAAAAGTTTTCAGAATTAAAAGTCAGAAAAATGCAGCTTTTTGTTTGTTTCGATTTTGCTTTATTTTTAAATTTTGGCTACAGTCTGTCAAAAAAGTATTGAGACACACTACCAATTCATAGATTTTATAGTAATATTTTACTTAAACATACAAATGAAACAAAAAAAGAAGTAAATTTTATTTTAATAAATATGAATAATAATAATTTGAACAAAACTTGTATATTAATGCAATTATGGTTAAAATTAAAAATAAAAGAAATCGAGTTAAAAAACATGCTCAAAAAAGTATTGGAACACTTTCGAATAAATTTTAAAAAAACAACTCAAACTTAGAAATTAATATCTTGTTGGGCCACCCTTGCTTTTTATGACCTCTCTAAGTCTATTTGGCATGGATTGGATCAATCTTATTTGCAAAACGATCCATCGAATTTGGTCCACTCTTCGACCGAATAATTTCTTAAATCCTGCTTGTTAGAAATTTGGCTCTCATATAGTTTTTGCTGCAAGTAATCCCACACATGTACAATAGGATTAAGGTCTGGATTTTGTGCAGGACCTTTAATAACACTCGGACAGTGGTAGAGGACCCAGAACTTGTATCTGCAGTATGTTTCCGGTCATCATTTTGGTACAATTTCAAATATCCTGAGATTCCCAGCTTGCTCGCACTTTGCTTTAAATTTCACTTGAAAATGTCAAGATAGACATATTTATTCATTATACCATCAATGAAATGTAAGTTCCCGACACCAGAACTTACCATGCAGCCCCAGACAATTTGATTACCCGTTCCATATTTGACAGTAAGCCGTGAGTTTTTGGCATGCATTGTTGTATTTGATTTCTGCCAAACTTTTTGCTTGCCATACGATCCGAAAATATTATATTTGCTTTCATCAACAAAAATTATGTTTACCCAATATTTTGTTGGCTGCCTTACATACATTTTAGCAAATTCCAACCTAGCTTGTCTATTTGCATTTCTGAGGTACTGTGCCATGATACTTATGTTTTCTTAAAACATTTTTGAGAGTTTCAGGAATACTGATTTTTCGAACCTACTTTTACATTGCAAAGTCATTTTTACTGCAATTGTTCTCGGATTAATGTGTACTTGTCTCACAATCCACCTCTCTTCACGTTCGTTAAATATCCTGACCTTTGCTTGTTTTCAACACTATTTTTTAGCCTGTCAATGATGTTAAAAACAGTAGACTTGCTCAATATCAAGATTTTTCCTATACAGCGAACTAATTCCCCCTCTCTTTCCAATGACTTCTTACGAGATTTTACACACCTATTGATATATTTTCATTTCTCGCCATTTTTTCTATAAATAATCTTATCTATTGAAACGTTTATGTTTAAACTTCTAGCAAAGTGATGTGAAATTAAATTCTATTGATGCGCTGTATATATTTGTTAAATTTCTTATTTCAAAAGTGTTCCAATACTTTTTTGACTGAAGAGTGTCGTTGAATTATATTTGAAAAGCTAAATCAAATTATAATTCTATGATACTAATAAAATTTTCCTTATATACTGTACACCAAATTCTAAAATATTACTTAATTCATTTTGTTTTCGTTTCAATGCGATAAATATTTTTATAAATGGCTTTAAAGTTGTGCATGCCAAGTGTCCGAATACTTTTTTGAGGGACTGTATATATATTATTGTGCAGTGTTTTTTGTTCGTAAGATTTATTCTTTAAAGATGTGTATCTATGGGAACATACATTCACAAATTATCTTTTTGAATAATAATTTTTTACTTTGGAGAGAGGGGTGGCATTTTCCATTTTTGTCCGGGCGACGAAACTGCTAGAGCCGGCCCTGATCCCGTTTTTATTAAAACTGCTTTTATATTAATAATATAATATTTTTCAATTCCTACTATTAGTTCACAATCTCCCTATATCTTGTTTAAAATTTCAGTCGTTAATAAAATACATTTTAAAGTGCTCAATCCAGCTCAAATTTTATATACACGATTATTTTAAATGACAATACAATAATTTAAATATAATTAATAAAAATTTATTGATTGAAACTAAACAGCTGTTTGTAAAAAATTCAACACCATGAAGGAATCATCAATACAAATATAAAAGGTTGCAAAAAACGCATAATTGTAATCAGGACAATTCAGTTGAAAATAATTTCGAATTTGTGGTGAATTCTCCTAAATTCTTTCCTTTGTACGGTGTTGCGAACTTTACTTATTGAAAGGTTTATATTACAGGGTCCCAAACTTTTTTGTCTCATAGATACTTTGCCATGCTTTTCAGTTTGGGGTAGACCCTGCTTAATTAATATTGAATTTTTGCAAATTTATCAACTTAAATGTCTTTTTGACAGCTGGTACTCCTACTCTAAAAGAATTAAATTTCTAACTGTAGTAAAGTATAGTGTTTAAAATTTAAAAAGCACATGTTAATTAATTAAATTAAAAGTTAATTAAGAAATAAAACCGTTAAATAAACTAACTAAACAACAAACAAATTATTTTAATGGAAGAGATGAATCTCTAGCACTACAATATCAAATTTTCAACATTTGGTATCACTCTTGTCTGGTTTAACCTTAAATCTTCTCTTTTAATAGTGTCCAAGTTTTTTTCTTTCTTTATTATTATTATTTATTTATTTATTTTGGAGATTGTCAACCGCGCTGAAACTCCTTCACACTTGAAAAAGCGATGAAAAACTTCCTCACGATGTTCCATAAGTCGTAACAAATAACAGGTTTGACTTTTTAATGCCAAAATTACTGGCATCCGTTTCTAAACATTAAGATCTTCGTTAGTACTTATTACGATCAGTTCCTACTGTAATGTGACATTTTTTTCAATATAATGAAATGAATTCATTGCCTACGGTGGTATTGCCATAGTCAAAGCATTCTCAAACCTCGTTTCAAAATCTGAATAAAAAGGATTTAAATGTTCTGACAGATTGTCTGAGACAAATTTAGGAAATTCGGGGCCTCCAGTATTATACTTCTTTAGCTTAACTCAGTAAAGAAAAGTTCAATTGATTCTTGTCTTAATAAAATTTATGCTGTCACCTTGTAAATGCAAACTAACCTTATTAAATTAGTAAGTAAATCTGTTAAATAGGTAAAATTTGGTTTCCACTTGATTACAAATTTTCTTTTAAAATTAAAGTCGCGATCTAGTTTAATGAGAGCCACTATCATAGATCCCCACTTACACCTCATGGACCTCCAAATTAATTTTTAGCTTACGTAGACCCCTTGGAGGTCGTCATAGACCTCTGGGGGTCTATATAGACCACTTTGGAAATCACTGGTTTATATCATTATCAAATATTTTCATTTTTCTAGCTGTTACTTGAAAATAAACACCAAGCTCATGAAAAATCTTACCATATACCTTAAGAAACCTACACTGGAAACTATGTCTTTTCTTGATCATTTTATTTTTAATAACAATATAATTCATAATAAGCTAGCTTCCTATTTCAGTATTTCGCAATTACTCGTATTTACAATAGACTGATGTAATTTTGTCCCCCCTCCACTGTTCTTTCGCAGAGGTATTTTTTTAAAACACTTATATAATAATATTGTATTTTTTTCTTGTTCATGCTTATTTTTTGTATCATTTCCTGTCTATCACGTGTCAAATCGAACCTGGGGGTAATCACTAAAGCTCACACAAGAAAACTAATACACATACATGTAAGTATTATGTAGCTTTGCTTTGCTATGTTATGAAGAGAAGAGCACAATGAAGGGTTGATGTTAAAGAAGTAACTTTGTATATTTAAAAAAATTTCCTTTTTTTCTTGATAAGCCCAACCAAAATAAGGCACTCGCCCCCCCCCCTTGTACCAGGGTTTTTTGATACTTAGCTACGCCACGGCTCATGGAACCCTTAGAACTGTAAGATGTTTTCGACAGTGTTGGATACAACGACATGGAGACCCCTAGGCAGTCCAGTTCCCGGGGCCCTGTAGCCTAATAATTTTATTACACAACATTTTAGCAATATATTTCATTGCACAAATAAAATAACACATTATCAGCAAATTAAAAAATATGTAACTAAATAATAGTTATTTATTAGAATCTGTAATAAAAACTAATTCTTGCAGCAAAAAATAGCTAAATATTTAGTTTTCTTTATTTTTGGGACCCCTAAAAAGCATGGGGCCCATAGGCAATCACTTAATGAGTAATTCGGCACTAGTTTTTGGGAAATCCCATTCCACATTTAGAAGAACATATCTTAAAATAATATTTAAAGTATACAGATAAACATATTTTTGATATTATATGTAAAGACAATTTTAAAAATTTATTTTTTATTAAAAAATTTTATGATGTAATTTTAATGTTATTTATTCATTGATAATATTAACTTGGAATCCAAATGTCACCTACGCATGCATTATATTTAGTAACTGAGATATGTGTTTACAATTTTTACACAAACTGTCGGCCTTTGAAAATTATGTGCAGTAGCATTTCATATTCCGCGTTTAATTCGTTTTTGAAGTTAACTTCTGATGGGCGGCTTGGAGGCTGGAAAGCTTAGATGCTGATCGGGTTTGAAGATGGCCCCCAAGACACATATAATTTGTGTATTCCCCTTGTTTATTGTTGACAGGATGTGGTCGGATTCCTTAACCGGGGGTACCAGCGCGGGATGTCAATGGTCATGAAAGTTGAATGGACTCATAAATTTAGAGAGGAGTCTCGAGTTTTGTAACTTTGCGCTTGGTTCCTGACTAATGACTAGGCGAGACCAAAGGGCTCGCGGACGCAAAAAGGGGTAATTTGCCCTCACTTAAAAAGCAGGAGCCGAGACATTTCTCGGCAGATTAAGATAAAATATGACTAGTTGATTCTGAGAAAATAGACATAACTTCGAGCACCATGCCGGCCTCCCATCACCTCGCTTCCGTTTCAGACAAGTGGAATTTTGATTTGTTTGTAAATAATGTTTAATATTAATTTCGTATTGTGTTTTCTCTGAATTAAATAAACAATATAATTTAATTTTAAAGCGAGTAATGTCATTAGTGTGCATTGTCTCATTAACTAATTTTAAGTACTAGCCACTATCATGATGCAGACTAAGTCAAATAATCGAACCTGAGGAGATGTTAGGATGTTAATTTAAAGTAAAATTTGTAGCGCTGCATCACTTCTTATGGCACGGTAAGGAAAAATTTTCGTTACGCGTTACCCGTTACACGATGACGTAAGGTGCGTGAGATTCTTACATTAATATTTATTTATATTTCTGTAACAATAATACAGCAATTCCATAAATAAGAAATCGGTTATACAATTAAAATATCTTAAATACAAAAGAAATCGGTTACACAAATAAAATTACTGATTAATTAATATTTTTAACGTACATAATCGGCACTTCAGTAGCAAATGAGTTTTCAAGTATATTAATATTTATCTCTTAGTAACAACATTAGAGAAATAATTTATTCAGCTTTACTGATTAATTTTCAAACGCATGTGAGTCACAGTAAAGGATCATTAATTTTAGTAATTATTTTTCAAATGTGAATTTTTCCCCCGAGATTTTTAATTTACAAAATCTGTAACTGTGACATTTTATGAACGTGTTATATAGTGCTTCATTAATTTGTATTTTAAAATCTTTTCATCATATTCGGTGTATATGAGTAAACTATAATAAGTATATATGTATTATATAAACATTGACAGTGTGTGTGAGTGAAAGTTATTAGTTAAAAGACAATAAAAAACTTTTTATATCGAAAACATAATAAGACGTGGATAAAATTTTTATTTATAGTTATCTTAACCCGTTCATCTACTGTAAGTATTACTAAATTATAATTATTTATTTATACACTGAGTGATCAATTTATCTTAGACAAATAAAATAATTTACAGCAAATATTAATGTTATAAATGTGGAATAACTATTAAATTCATTCAAAAAAATTACAAATAAGAATTTTAATTTGGATGAAATAGATTGTTCCTTAGTTCATAAATGTTAGTTTTTATATATAGGTATGATTGCACATATTTCATAAAAAATATTGAAGCAGATTTTAATCAATAGATTGTTTAATTCTAAATTTTAAATTGAAAGTTCTACAAAAAAGTATTATGACCTATATAATTTACTGTAATACTATTAATTAATTTCCAGATTTTACAATGGCAGAATCTACTGAGAAGGCTATTCCAAATATAAAAAAAAATAGTCAGAAACACGTGGCAATCGTTCCAATCGATGTTCCTCACCGTCATGATTCTCAAGTCAGTCAGATTCTTGATCCAGACAAGGCATCAGATATTACAAAAACGCAGCAAAAGAACCTCGAAGGTAAAAAAAACGTCAGCTGAGCGTATGCGAGAGTACAGATCCCGGAAAAAAGTTTGCATTCAATCAACTAGTGATTCTCCTTTAGTTGTACATCGTCAAGATGATGGAATTTTACAAGCTGATGATAGTTTAAATAAATCGCATGCATTTGTTGGATTACCTTGTCAAGATATCAACGTGACATGTAAAAGAACACCAAGCTGATCAGGCGTATTTTCAGCGATGATTTTTGATTAATTTCATTAAAAGAACACGAACGCCAGAGGTGCGATATTATCAGCAGTTATCTTTTTACTTTTAATTGCCAAAGTCTTAGAGCTCACGCTGTAGACTTAAAAGATTCAGTAGTAACAAATTCAAATATCTCAGTTTTATCAGAAACTTGGCTCGACAATGAAAGCGATATATCTATTCCTAATTTCAACTGCATTGTGAAGTATAAACGACCAAATCTGAGAGCAGGAGGAGTTGCAATGTATCAAAATTCTAGCGACGTTGTTAACATTTTAACTCCATCCATGGATTTTTTTGTCAGTCAATCCGATATTTATGGTACTATACAATCTTCAGTGGGGGATTTGTGCCTGGCTGAATGCGGAAAAGATAACGGACAAAAAATTATAATTGCTGCAGTATATATTACTCCGAACAAAAAATTGGATGACATTATAGAGTCCCTTCGTCGATCATTATTACCATACACATCAAGAGGTTCTGCTTTACTTAATAAAAATTATGACAAAATACCTATGATTTTAAGTGGAGATTTCAATGTCAATTTTGCTTTAGACAAATCTCTACAATTGATTGAATTTTTAAAAGACAATTTCGCCTTATCTCTACAAAATAACAGAATAATATCAACGACAAAATCAAATACTAGGATTGTTGCAGCGTTTTCGAGATTCTTAAACGATATTGAGTGCAAAACCTACATTTCTTATTTTAATTACCACAGGCCTTTGATAACAAAAGTATGTACAGAAACATCCATAAGCATAATGGAAATAGAATAATGTACTTTTCTATAAATGTATTCAATAAAAAAATTTTAGTATTATGTATTGAAAATGAAAATTTTGTTTATTCTTACACCTTTTCCATCCTAATTATTTTTAAATACAGTTTTGCATCATAATTATAATAATAAATTTGTTAATTATATATAAGATTACTTTAAAATAAAACTTAATTATACAATTCATTACATATAAGCCAAAGAAGTTAACTTCTACCGCGCGTTCACACTGATACACGCATGCATTTTTTATATTTGTTTTTGTAGCCAATCGCGTTGAAAAATATTTTTCATTTACTAAATACATTTTTGTAAATGGTGTGAGATCCACTTTATAAATTTCAGTTTATTATGTTAAAAGCAAAACAATTATTTAAATTTATTATTTTGTTTACGTGAATTTATTTATCATTGTTTAATTTTTTGTCACCGTGAACTGAACGATATTGAAAAAGTATATTATTTTGTACGCTGTGGCAACAAGGAAGTGCTCGTGCTGTTTTGTTTAATTAACAGTATTCCATGAAAAAATTGTTTATAACTAGGTGAGTCTTGGACTCTAGTTGGCATGTTAATTTGTGAAATAAATGAGATTTGGCAGTATTAATAGTTTGGAGTATTAATTTTCAATACAAGAGACTTTTTATTTTTTTTATTTTTACGATAAATGGCATTAAAATGTACATAGCTGTGTGAGAAATTCGGCGTATTTTACAAGAATTAGCAACCTAAAATTTTGGTGTTCTAGATTAAATTTTAACATTGAATCTGTTGATATGTCGATAAATTGTTCCATCTTCTTCATTATAGGTGTTCCCCCCCACAAATGTAAGAGGTTTTTCAAAGCATTTTAATTAACTAGTATAAAATTACTTCGTGGAACTCGGGATAGCAACGAATAGTATATTCAAAATATTACATAAAGAAAAAAGTTTTAAGTTTATTTATTATTTACAATAAAAGTTTAAAAAGTTTTTTACAACAAAGTTGAGCATAAATAAAATTTTTAATTTTAATGATGAGATCATCTTTAGATAATTGTGGTTATACAAATTTCATGAAATTTTCAAGAGGATGGAAGTTAATAAATTTGTAATGGATCTTATTTGACAAAGATCTCCAGAATTATGTACAATTACGAAATTTCGAAAAAATTGGAAAGATAACTCCAAAGATAAATTTACAGCTATTTTGTAAATTATTGAATGTCATTGCTGGAGAGATTTAATTGTTTCAAAAGAGAAAATTTCATGCACTCTACTCTCCGCTTTTGGTTCTACTTATCTAAGTAAAAAAAATTTCCTCATAAGAAACATATTTCGAGTCCTCATAGAAAATCAACAAACAATTGTCTCAGTTTTCCTCTAAGACAAATTCTTATCTACAAAATATAATTAAACATTTTTCAAACAAATACGCAAATAATAACTTAATTACATTACTTTTAATAAATAGCAGTATCAATAGTATCATGTGTATCTCAAAAATAATTCGATAATTTTTAAATGAAGGAAGTACAAACAAAAGAATAAATATTACACATCCCCCCCCCCGTCGTTTCTCAGTACAAATTCTTAAATATGTCAACGTTGATAAAAGCGTATAATATAATTGACGTGATATATTTTATGCCATATACAAGTTTTAGATCAGATACAATTATTGATTTTAGTATACAATAACATAAATTTAACATTTATACCACAAGATTATTTAATTTTTACGCATATTTGGTATTAAAATAATATTTTTGTTTTATGTAGTGGATGACACTTGATGTTAATATAGTTTTTTCAAATATTAATTCATTAATTACCAATTAATCAATTTTTTAGTACCGGTTTTCGACACCAACTTAGATTCGTCTCCATTTTTGTAACCAGTGGCGTAACGTACACCCCCACACTGCGGGGGGGGGCAAAGCCTGACTGACGCCATTTCCGTAGATTTTCTCAAAATTCGCTTATTTTTTAAAATCGAATTTTTAAGCGATTTCCAATTGGCGATCTTTTGTTATTCAAAATCAAAATAAGCTCATCAGATATCTAAGATCCAATAACCAAATTTTAAAAAAACACTTTTTTTATTTGCTGTAATTCCCTCGACAAGAGATACTTTTCTTCAGCGGGTTTTCCTTTTAAGCCTAAATTACTAGCAGATAAAACAAAAGTCAGGGAATCAGATGAAATGCTAGGAAGATATAAAAATTCATCACTGTTATTATTACAGAAAAACCTTGCATTTGCTTTTGGGAGAGGGAAAAAAAAGATATGATTCACTTTTTATGAAGCAACAGAGTAACTAATTGGCGTCTTTAGTCCCCCCCCCCCTCATGTATTTCATTTTCATTTAGCGAAGTCGTAAATAACGTATATCTGTTATGCTTTTTATCAAGTAGTATTACGATACTTGGAAAAGCATAGAGAGCATTCTAAATGCTTATTCAATCAAATGAAGCATAATGAAAAGAAAGCATAATGGAATGTATCAGTTTGTTATTTCTTTTTTCATGAAATCATTTTGGCATCATACAAAGAACTCTCCTTTTTAAAAGTTTTTTTGCTCTATTTATGCTAGAATATAATCGAACTTTAGGTCAAACTCATCCCTGTATTCAGAAACGAAGAATAAGTTAAGTGATACTTTTTTCTTTCGTAAGAATTTAAAAACGAAAATTATTTTACAGTGTTCGTGTCTCTCTTAGTGTCCGTTTTTATTTAAGTAACCAGGTCATCTGTCGTTAGATTTCCCCTTTTAGTGAACGTTATTAATATTATCGAATGTTATACATTGTTTACTTCGGTTACTCACACTCCGGTTGATTTTGTATTCCGTTATAAGTTTAATATTAAATATTTTTACGTGATGTGTAAAGATACAGCATGTTATGGTTTGGCAATCCCTTATTGAAATCCCTGATTGAACTCACAATCAGATTTATATATCTATACACTTATTATCTTTATATATATATATATATATACTTGCTAGAAAAAGTTGATTTCACCATAACAAATCATACAAAAAACGTAAAATTTTATTGAAATATAATTTTTTTTCTAACAATATTTCATGAATTTGTTTGCTATTATTTTTATATTGAGCATGCAAGAATTCGTTAATTTTGAATAAAAACTACATAAGATAACGGGAGTTTTGTAGCAAAGTACACAAATCGTAGGCAGAGAAAGTGTGCGTTCACTATTTGAATATTCTTGAAGTTTTTATCCACAGACGTTATAGGTTAACTGAATTTTTTCATTCAGTTATCAAGTAAAATATCTTAAGAAAGTTGTAACGCAATAATTTTAATATTTTTGTGAGATACGAAGCAATTCAAGGACATGAAAATTAAAAGGAAGGAAATTAGTACCAGTGACCATAAAATCATTTTGAAAATACGAAATATGGAAAAAGTCGTCGGGATATTGCCAGAATCCGTTGAACGGCAGTATTCATCTATCCAGCGTGTTTTTACTATCTTTAAATCTACAGGAGTTTTCACATCCAAACCTCGTTCAGGTTGTCCATCTAAACTCACAATCAGAGAAAAACCAAGTATATCCTTGGTGAAAAAAAACCACTTTTAACTGCAACTGAAATAGAAACAGACATTCACGAGAAGTTAAAGAAAAACATTTATGCGGATTCTGCAAGAAAAAGACCGGATACCGTAGTCAACTAGCTTGCAGAAAGTCTTATATTGCAATGACCAACCGGCTGAAACGGATAGCTTTCGGGGAAAAAAAAGCGTATTAATAAGCCTCCGGACTTCTGGAGGACTGTGATGTTCTCCGATGAGAGCAAATTTTGCATTCTTGGCATAAAAGGTAGTAAATTGGTATGGAGAAAGCTTTGCACAGTGCTTCAAAAAGAGCTTTTAGAACCAACGGTATAGCACGGCGGCGGTGTTATGGTGTGTGTGTGGGGGGGGGAGTACATAGCTAGTATTGGTGTTGTAAAGTTGGAGTATGTCGAATCAATTATGAACAAATATGATTATCTCGATGTTCTAAAAAACAATTTAAAGGAAAATGCCACCAAGTGAGAGTGAGTGAGAATATTAACGTCGCACTGATTAGCAACACGAGGGCTTTTGGCGACAGTCCGCGTAATTTTGAACCATGGTCAAGTGACGCGGACGACACCTGAGCTGGCACCCCCTCTCCTAACTACCACACCACGGGAGGACGTTTGAGCTCTCGACAGATTTAACGTGCATCGCTCCCCTACACGGCGGGTCTTTGGTGGTACTAGGATCGAACTCATGACATGCTAGCCATGATCCGATGCCTAGACCACTCGGCCGCAAAATGTCACCAAACTCGGCCTAGGATTGTCATTTCATTTCCAACACGACAATGATCCTAAGCATACTGCTGAGATTGTGAAGCTTTGGCTCCTGTATAGTGTCCCAAATCAAGCTCAGTCACCTGGTCTGAATCCTATAGAACACCTATAGGATATTCTGGAGCGTAGGATTCGTCAACACAATATATCTAGCAAGGATATGATGAGAGAAGATAAGCTTCTGAAGAAACCACTAGACTTGTTAATTTAATGCCGAAACGACTTCAGGGATTATCCAACCAGCTATTAAATAGCTCCTAATCTTTTTAAATAATTTTTATAATTACTACTTAAACAGTGAACGCAGACTTTTTCAACTTGATTTTTGTTAGTATCGCAATGATCAGCTACTCGAGGGCTTTTGGCGACGTATCTCGTAATTTTGAAACATGGTCATGTGACGAGGACAACCACTCTCCTGACTTCTACACCAACGCGAGGACGTTCGACAGATTTAACATGCCTCTCTCCCCTACATGACGGGTCTTGAGCGGTACTAGGATCGAACTCAGCCAGCCACGAGTCCGTTACATGACCATTAAGCTACCGTGGCTACTTTTTATTTCGTAAATATATATCATATATCGATAGCATATTTTCCATTATTATAAATTTTTTTCACAAAAACGTGCTGAGAATTTAGGGTGCAGCTTAGAATCTTAGCATAATTAATTGAAAAAATAAGTTTCTGCTAATTAAATTAGGAAACAAGATTTGGTTAATAATTTTTTCTAATGATTTAATGGTAAAATTTTACGTCAAATATAAAATCCATTCGATGGGAAAAAATTTTTTGTTAGTGAAAAAGAAAAAATAATAGTAATAATAATAATAGCATTACTATAATAAGATTAACATTTAAATTGGAGCTTCAAGGAGTAATAATTTGTGCTCTTTAGTTAATTCACAACTTTCGGTCAAGTATATAAGTATAATTTCAATTCTTCATTCAGTCGCTTCACAGAATTTAAATATTCTTATAGAGATTTCTTCAATAACAGGCAAAAAAAATTAAGCAGCATAATAAATTATCTATATTACTTAATTTTTTAAAGCACATTTGCAAAAAATAATTAAAAAATTCCTAAATGGGAAAGTTTATCAGATTTGAGATGCTCTGTACATCATAAATCTTTTTTACTGTTCACAATTTGCAAGTTACCATAATTTCATCTGGCGACTATATTACCAGAAAGATATCGCTAAATATAAGTATTCGTAGCCAAGAATAAATTCGTTTTACAAAACGTGGAGGCGCCATCTGTTTGAAATAATCCTAACTAAGCCAAAAATAATTCAGAATGAATTAAAAAAGTTAATTAATAAAAACAAAACTTAATTTTGGCTACACCAGTCAAAATGGGAAAACATGCTTTCTTAAATACTATTTAATTCTACTCGAAAAAATCAATTTTTTTCTATTAAAATGTGCTTTGCGTTTTCACTTCCTATACTTAAACATAGAAAATTCAAATTTCATTTTGCAATAATGCTAAAAACTGCGTATTTTTAAAAAAAAAAAATCAAAATTCAACGAACGCTATCTTTTAAATAATTATTTTCTTTATATCCATAAAATTTTTGTATTATTATTGGAGCTTTTTCCTACCCATAAATGAGCTTGCCGTTTGATTCCTATCCTTTAACATTGACCGAAAACAGCCTTAAATAAAAATTATTTCAGGCTGAGGCATTACGTTTCCTATATTATATTTTTTACAGCTTTTTTTTACCTCAGATTTTTTCACATTAAAAATATAATTTATACAACAAATTTTTAAAAAAAAATCATGATTAAAGACAGACTTTTTCCGATGCACATTGAGCCAATGCAGACTATAAATATCCTAAATGAAATATATTTCAAATAAACTTTAAACATAGCTTTAGAATGAAGACGATTATTAATCAGAACACTCTGGACATTTGTTATCGATGCCAAAATAATTCCGAAAACAAATTACAATATTTTTGAAATTTAGTGTTAGCTATTATATTAATAAGAAACACAAAATCTAATTCGCTGTCACTGAAATTAGTTGTCCTAATTTATTGGATCAACTCTTTCAATGGAATCCATAAAGGTTCGCCACCCCTGGTCTAGGCTTTTAGGTTAGAGTAGGAGTAGGCAACCTATGGCACGCGATACAATTCTCAGTGGCACTCTGCACTTCTCTACAGATTTGTCAATTTTTGAGAGGACGGAAGTTGACAAATTTGCAATGGGGTTTCTGGGTGGCACAGTTGGTTTGTCGCTGGCCTTCTACACCCAAGGTTACGGGTTTGACCCCATTCCAAGTCGGTGATTTTCATGATGCAGAAAATCAACAGCGGCCATGTCGTATGATTATACGGCATGTAAAAGATCCCTAGTGTCCGTTTGGCTTGGATGCTCCACGGCAAAATTAAATCCTAGAATAGGTTCGCATCGTCAAGAGCACAGGTGCCTCCTCTGTGGAGGAAACTGGGCGTCAAATTACTTGCTGTAATTGTTGTTGTATGTCATGGTTAAATATAAGCATAGTTGACAAGTTGTCAATTACTACATGACATCCCAATGTTGTCACAGTCCAGGAATATAGTATTAAACGCAAGCGATGTGGCGTTTCAAATGTGCGCATTAAAGAATTAAACAAAACCTTGAAAGGTAAAAGTTGAGTGGAGTTGAGAAACAGCTTTTGCTGATGGAGCTGTTCATGGAATCGATCTCGCTTGTGAGTCACGATGCTATCGGCACTCAGGAGTTTCTCAATAGTTTACATCGCTTGTCGTGGCAGTGATGCAATATGTAATTATATTAGTGTATAAATATAGATCGCTACTGCTGTGAATGTGCGTTATGTTCAGCGAGAGCTGATCTCTGCTGCACTCGCTTTACTCCAGTTATTTTTTTTAATTTTTCATGAAATGTCTACTAAATCATCTCAATGTGAGCTCGTCTTGGAAAAGTCAACGACATTGATATGTAATACCTGCTAAAGTTAATTTCCACAAAATTGGAATGTAGAAAAAAAAAAAATTATATTATATGGACAGCTAAAAGTGATAACTCTACGAAGTATGTGCAAATTAATATCACAGCCATTATATAAGTACATTGTAGACGTATTCAAAACATTTTTAAAATATATTACAGAATCACTAAAAAATAACTAAAGATAAATAAGTATTTAATATGAATACATTGTGAAAAACTAATTGTGAAAGAAAAATTGCAGCATTCTAAGTAAAGTCTTCTATTTGAAATATTTGACCGACAGTTAAAAGTGTCATCGAAAGCTTAAATTATCCTTAATTTTATTTATCTTTTTATTTAACTATAATGAAGGAAATATTTATATTTTATGTTACCTATTTCTTTCTTTACCAATATGTTTAAAAGTTAAAAACCTTTTAAAAACAAGCTTTTATTTAAACGCGCTAAAAAGAATAAAATAAACTTTTATTTAAAACTTTTTTTATTATCAACTTATAACGTCATTACACAATTTATATGATATAAAAGCTTGTCGCAATATTTAAGTACTCGTATTTACTTAGTTTGAACTTTTAGGAATATTTCTAATATTCGAATAATACGCACATAAAAAAATCAATCAGGTTAAGTTATTTATTTTACTTGTTTATCTACACAGGTAAATCTCGCGACAAGCTTTTATATCATATAAATTGTGTAATGACGTTATAAGTTGATAGTAAAAAAGTTTTAAAGGAAAAGTTTATTTTATTCTTTTTAGCGCGTTTAAATAAAAGCTTGTTTTAAAAAGGTTTTTTTACTTTTTAGTTATCGCTGGACAGGTTTCTCAGCCTGTTCACTCATTCAACGCTGGTTTAGCTGTCAGTTCGAAAATAGACGAAAAACACAATTTTTTTTAAATCCGTAATTTTTAAGCAATTTTTTCAATCTTCGAGCAGTTCTTGGGTAAAATTGTTCTACACACGAAAAAAGGTTTCGTGAGATTATCTTCATAAATGACGATGTTATTCAATGTTTAATTAAAATTTTGACTATTTTTTGAAAAATCTTAAAGAATATATTGTTTATTTGAAATATTTTGAAGGCAAGGGATATATTTCTCTAACATATTAGAAGAAAAATCTAGTTATTTATTAAAAAACTTCAAAAGGCATTTAAAGATTTGTATTAATTAATAAAATGCTTAAAATTTAAAACGCATGTTGCAATCAAAAAATAAAGTTTTATCAACTAATGATAATTTTTTGTTGGACATTGAATATCTTCTACGTAAGAATCTATTTTTTTATCATCTTTAGAAACTTGATTTTGAAAAAATAATTAGCCAATGCATTACTTTTATACAGTCAGACCTCCATGTAACGAACCTCTATTTTGGGAATTTCTCTATCTTAAGAACTTTTTCCTGGAACCAAGCACATATTACTCTTTTCTTCGTAAAATAACTCCAAATAGCGAAGTGCATTTTCTATTTAACGAAATTTTTCTTCGAAGATTCGATTTTTTTCTCTCTCCTTATTTTTAAAATATTTCAGGTCATTTTGCAAATTATTCTCTTTTGGCACATTTTATGGATATCAATAACCTTGAGCTAGTTTTACAATGTGCCTAACTCATCTAGAGAAACAAAATTGCCGTAATTTTTCAACAAAAAAAAAAAAAAACTCAAATAAAATTAACAGATTCTATCTGTAATTAAATTTGAGAACACATGTCGTAGTGTGTGTTTAGATTAGTGGTGATAAAATGAGGTATATTTAAATTACTTGTAGGCTTAAAATTAGAAAATTTATTTAAAAAACTCATTCATCTTATATATTTTTTTAATTAAAAATACATTGCATTTCTGGATAATATTTTCTCTTATTGTTTTCCTAGCGGATTCCTTTTTGATGGGTAAGATATATAAAAATGATCTTTCCGATTCTGTAGTTATTTTTTGTCTGAGTTTCATAGATTAAAGTTAGATAATTTTTTTAAAGAATTTCTACAATACTCCATCTCAGTTTAACTTGGAAGCGTTGAGAAAGGTATTTAATGTACCAATCTACTTGAAAAACAGCTTTACTTTTTTTGTTTTGAATTTAAATCCAAGTAAATAGATAGAAATTTTTTTAAAAA
Organism: Trichonephila clavata; assembly: GCA_019973975.1. Classification (NCBI taxonomy): domain Eukaryota; kingdom Metazoa; phylum Arthropoda; class Arachnida; order Araneae; family Nephilidae; genus Trichonephila; species Trichonephila clavata. The sequence goes on along the minus strand of BMAO01015251.1, from coordinate 82,435 downwards.
AATGCATACGTTGTAGAAATTAGATTATTTTTACGTTGGAGAAATGTAATTATTTTTTAGACAAAGTTGATTAATACAGCCAATAGCGCAACTTTATGAAATTCCAGTTTGGCTGAAAACCGATTTTCGTCGCCAACTTTTGTCATTGTTGTAACAATAACATTATTACAACAATGCAGATATATCGAAGTTGGCGCCCAAAACTAGTTTAACGTTTTTAATTAATTGCAATATCGGAATATAAATGGTCAAAACATACATTGTCATCCAAACTAAACGTGCATACAAAATTTCAGCCCAATGTGGTGAAGATATCAGCTTTAAAATTTGAGTTGCAAGATTCCACCCGAACAAATTACATACATACATACATTGCAAGTTAAATAAAAGCTTGTAAAATACATTATGTACAATTTTAATTATTTAACATTTTTGTTGAAGAAATAGTTATATTTTATGCTGTTTATTTTTTATAAGAACTATTTTTAAATGATGCAAAATTAATACATAATAAAACAGTAAACCTGTATTATTGAGCTCTATTCTCCAACTCTGTATACATTATCGCACGAATCGAATCGTTTCAAAAATGTTCTACTGTGTCACGCTGAATCATATTGGTAGATTGGTTTGGAACGCTACTGTTAAAAAGTTGCTGACCACTGGGAGAGAGATAATAGATTACTAGCGGAGCAGTGATTAATCAAATTGAATGTGAATCGCGGATATTTAATTACTTAAGGTGACGAACTGTCACTGGAGATTCAATCTAGATTAAACAGCGAAGAAGTCAGAGCTATTGAATTAAGTATTAAATATCTCGTGAACCTCGTTAATTGTTTTCATATTTATTAATTGGGAGTATCTCTTTTCCTTGATCGATTGAATTTGGTTGCGGCTAATATTTTGAATAAATTAAGATTTTTGAAATATATGGCTAGTCTTCCAATTCTCTCGCACCTTTAGTTGCTCAGGCAAGATCATTATAATTTGATTTGAATTAGTTATAATTTTTTTTACTTTTGCATTTTCATTAAAAAAAATGTTATCCTTTTTTTCAAGCCAAAACATGTTAAAATAATAAATAAAAATACAAGACAATTCTATGCTAATTTTTCTAATATAAATTTTTAGAATATACAATATTACTTTTCAATAAAATTTCACTAAAAAAACTAACCAAATTGAGATATAAAAAATTATATGGAGGATATAATAAAACCGAAGAACAACAAAGTATAGTCACTTGTATAATCTTAAAATTCAATACTGGAAAATAAGAAACGGTATCCATTTTCAATTCACACAGCTCCAGTACCATTGAACATATTTTAGAGCTTAAATATGCAACACCTCTTAAATGTAACTAAAATAAAATATATATACTTTTTAGTAACAAACAATCTCTTTTTTACATTGATTCTGAAAAAATCTTTAGAAGTCTTAGATCCAATCCAATCACAGAATAGGGTTTTCTCCTTTCTCATTGGTACTGGAAATCCGCAATCATAGGGAAAGAGAAAATGTATTTCAAATCCTGTTTCATTTGTGTGTCAAGGAATTAAGTTGATAATTTATTCTGTCAAAAAATATCTAAGTGTAACAGTATTTTCATTTAAAATAACTGCTTTAATTTTGTATAATTTTAATATTTGAGTTAAAAATATTTAGGAAACAAATTTTGATATGTTCTTCAGCAGCACTACAGCCGGTCTCCATCTGACTCTAGAGCGATAGATTGCCATTAATTGTCTCCCAGATCCCTCTCTACAAAATCAACTCACCTGGTGGGTGACCTTCTCTTTTTGTGTACCTTCAATTTTTGAAAATGTCTAATTTAGTTGGGCTTAAATCATTACAACTAAAAAAGTATCCTAGCCATATAATGCGACTAGTCTTTATAACTTTAACAAAATATCCGGTTCTCTAAATCTGCTGTGAATTTCATAATTATATTGTAATCTATAAACATTTTGCTTAACTGCATCCAAGATCTTTTAGAGTATTTTTCCTTGAAAAATCAGCAGCTTATCTTTTTCCGGTTTAATGACTAGCACACACTCATTGCCATACAAAACAATTGGTCAAATTAAAGTTTTGTATAAGTTAATTTTTGTTTTAACAACTAGCAAATTTGAACTAAAATTGGCTTCTCAACCCATAGCAAAATTTGTTTGCCATAAGTAGCTTATTTATTTCAAGCTTTATATTATTAGTATTACTAATAATAGTTCCAAGGTATTTAAATTGCTGTACACACACAAAGATAAAATTATTAATTTTTAAAGGGGAAAAGTCAGTTTCTCTGCATTACAGCCAAAAATTTAGTTTCCTATTGGTTAATAGTGAGATCCATTCTTACAGACTTCTCAAGGGACACAAAAACATTGACAATCACTTGTTTTGTTCTACCTATGACATCAATATTGTCAGAGAAGACCAATAATTGTATGATTGTTTTAAAAATAGTACCTCTGTTGCTTTAACAGCTTTTTCAAGTGCTGTATTGAACATACAAGCAAGAGAATCTCCCTGTCTCGTTCAGTATAAAAGGAATCAGAGGTCCGAGTTTATCTTTATATTTAACTTTTTTTAAAGTCATCCCAGTGAATTTTTTATAAGAAAGTCGAATTCTGTTGTAGTTTTAAATAAACTATTTCCATTTAAACTATCATATGTAGCTGTCAAATCGATAAAAAGATGGAAAAAAGGTCTATGTTGTACACTTTAGGTTTCTCAAGAATTTGTCGAAGTAGTGTATCTGGTCTATGGTAGACTTTCCACATTGAAAACCACACTGGTAATTTTAGCAGCACATTTTTGTAATCATTGTGATAAGATATTAGAGAAGATTTTAAAAATAGTACTTATAATCGTAATTCCTCCATAATTGTTACTCTTAATTTATCACCTTTTTTGAAGATTGGGCAAATCAATCTTTCTTTCCATTCATTGGGCATCTGCACTTTAATACATTAGATCAGATCAAATTCAATAATTTTTTGAAATATAACAAAATTTTTGCAATTTGCTACACACCAAATTACTTTCTTTTAAGTACACTACTGGCCAATAAAACTGTTACACCAAGAAGGCAACAGATATGAAATTTAGATGACAGGAAGAAGGTGCTGTGACATACAAATGATTATATTTTTAGCACATTCATACAAGGCAGGCGCCGGTAGTGACACCTACAATGTGTTTAAATGAGGAAATTGTTCAGCCAGTTTCTCATACACAAATTGCATTTGAACGTTGTTGCCTAGTGAAAAGTTGTGATGCCTTGTGTAAGAAGCAGAAATGCATACTAGCACGTTTCTATCTTTGATAAAGGGTCAAATTGTAACGTACTGAGGTTGTGGCTTATCGTATCGCAGTATTGCTGCTTGCATCGGTCGAGATCCAATGACTGTTAGCAGAATATGGAATTGATGGGTTCAGGATGGAAATACAGAATGCCATGCTGGATCTCAATGGCCTTTAAGTGAACAATAGTTTTGTATTCTTTCTTTGTTTGGGAGGTCTTGTCCCCTTAAGCTTTCAGGTTAATCTTTAGCCCACCATTTCTCACAGGCAGCACCCCCAGTGGCCACTTATATTACTTCTCCATGCATCATTTTTCTGACTATATATATGTTTACACAAAGCTCGAAGTCCCTTTCCTGCATCCAGATAAGTCAAGTGATACTAAATTCAGTTAATTTCTCTTTCAATAATAGTTATTTGATCTGAGAATTTCCTCTTTTTAAGTATAAATTTTTTTATTCCTGGATTGTTATTTTAATTTCATATTTAAGTTTTTCACTTTTTCAATAAAAGAAAGCAGTCTGAAAGGGTTCAGAGTTCTTAACCACATCAACTCCCCCCCCCCCAAAGCACATCTATTATTCCAAGATGTTTCATCATACATAACAAGTAATACAAAAAAAAAAGTCAGTTCCTACTTAGGTCCACAAAATTTTTTTTTGTTTTAGTTACTTTTTATTTAATGTATATACATAAGACAGAATCACAATATTAAGAGACAAATAAAGTGATTGCTAAAAAAAAAAGTATATATATTCTATTTTTTTTCTATATGTGGTGTTGGACTATTTTTTGTTTGCTATTTATTCATTAATTAAACTGAATTATTCCAATAAAATTGTATAGTAAAAAAAAAATTACATTCTAAGAAATTAGGCCATTTCAGGTGGGATTCAAACCCATGACTATTGGATTATAAGTCCAACGCGCCACAGAGACACAACGAACAATTTTCCATTCTATATATGCTGTTGGACTATTATTTTTCGTTTCTTAGTATTTATTCAGTAATTAAATAGAATTAATATTAGAAAAAGCTGTATTAACATCAAGTGTCATCCACTACCAACAATGATCTTCAAACTTTTTCAACCGACGGAACCCCTAGAACTTAAAGATGCTTTCGTGGAACCCCTAGAACTAGAAAGTGTTTTCATAGAACCCCATTTTATACACATATGTCGAAGAATATATCTCAAAATAATATTTAAAGTAGAACATGTTATAGGCACTTTATGTAAAGGTAATTAAAAAAAAGCATTGCATTTTTATTAAAAAATTCTAATCAAAATTTTTAAATATAAGTTGTTTATTAACAATATTAATTTGTGATCCAAGTGTCACCTATCCATGCATTATATTTAGTAACTGGGATCTGTGCTTGCTTTTTTTCCCACACAAGCTTTAGAAGTCTAAGTCAATTGAGAATAAATGCAATCTCATTACATATTCTGAGTTTAATTTGTTTTTCTAGCCCCTTACATTGAGAAATATATTTCACTTAAACACAATGTTCTGAATAGCATTAAAATGTTTATAGCTGTGTGAGAAAACCCGTGTATTTTGCAACCTAAAATTTAAAAGCTGTCTTTGCTTAAATTTAGATTTAACATCAACTCTGTTTATATGTTGTTCCCTTTCCTTCATTATAGGTGTTGTTTATCACAAATGTAAAAAGGCCCATTTTCTATTAGAAAACTATTTAATTTTGCAAAACATTGTGCTAACTAACGAGTATAAAATTATCTCGCAGAAGGCAAGCTAGTAAGCAAAATAGAATATTCACAATCTAGTATGGTGTACATATAAAGATAAAACGTTTAATATTCTTTCATTACAATAAAAATTTAAAAAGTGTTGCACAAAATAAAGTTATTACATACAAATAAAATTTTCAGCTTGAATGGAAGGGATAAGCTTTAGATACTTATAACTATACAAACTTCACAGAAAAAAGATGAATCCATTTCGCCTATATATTTCTTAATTTTTTTTATTGCGACTCATAGAATCCCAAGGTTCTGTGGAACACAGTTTGAAGACCCCTGCACTACAAGTTTAAAAAAATGTATTTGAACTTAAATGGATGAAAATATTTTATTAATAATTAAAAATTTCAACAAATATATATATATATAAGGAGAGAGTTAACTAATAGTAGGAATTGAAAAAGGGATTTAAGTTGTGTGTGTGTGTGCATAATAGAATATATTTCTTTTCTTCAATGTCTATTATTGTCATTTGTCAAATATTAAATATATACCATTGAAAAAACATTATATATAGGTATAAACTATATTTTTAAAAAGTTAAATACAACTGGTAAAAATCAAAATTTCTTAAATTTACTTACTTCAAAAAATGATAGTAGAGTTCCACTTAAACAAATCTGATTAAAAGTTTTGGAAAATTTTATAACATACAAAATCACATAAAAGAATCACTCAAAAATCAAATTTAATCACCATAAACAGAACCTGAAGTCTGCAAAATATTTTAAAGCAATTTTTTATTCTGAGCAAAAGTTACACCCCCCTTCCACTCCTAGAATAATTATAAAAATGCAAATGCTGTGTGAAATAAAAATCTCTCTAAAGGCGGCTAAAAAAATTTCAATTCAAAGGGTAAGATAAAATACACCAATATAACTAAAATTTTTTTTTAAATACATATAAATATGTTTTTCAATAATTATAATTTCATCAAAGTAATTGACTATTTAGTAGCAGCATATGGACATTGGTTCCTCTGATTAGTGAACATTGTTAGTTTAATAAATGGATAACTCTTTTACATCGCGAGAAAATATTTTTCCTAATTGTTTCATGTCGTATTTTTCTCAGTTTGATGCTTAATCATTATAATGAATAAAAGCTAACAAAATTCTAAAAGGTACCACAGGATATAGTAACAATTTAAAGGAGCACATTCCCAAATTTCAATTTTTCTGATTAGTTTTAAGTGCTATGTTTAATAGAAAAGTTGATTTATATGTTGAGTAAAAAATAAAAAAAAACAATCACTGTCAGAAAAGTAAATTAATATGAAAATATTCTGTTCGACTACTTTTAATCCATTTCAAAAACAATAAACACTTCAGACTTCACGACTTTTTTTAAAAATCAATCTGTTAAAGTAGAAATGCACAGACAATAGTATGTGATCTGGATGCAATTTTTATCCAAATGGGTTTACTTTGATGTAAAAAATTGAGGAAAATGTAGTTCAGATGAAATAATGACTTAAGATTATACCAGGCACTTGACAAAAGCCACCAAATTATAAAAACAGTAAACTATATGCAAAACAATATCCAACAATAAATTACATAATTTTAAAAAATCATACTGAAATGAATCTGTCATACTTGGTCATAAGAAAATTAAATATTTTGTATGAAATTTCTAAAAATCGTATTGAATGCATTATTTTTCTCATCTCAAAACTTCATTTACAAAATCATATTTTTAGAACAGTAACTATTAACTCTAATTCGATCAATTCTTTCAAGTAAATTCATCGATTTTAATATAAAAATAAATACAAATAGATTTATTATGTATATTAACTGGAACAATAACTTAAATGTATTATTTATATTAATTTCAAAGTCCAATATAAAAAGAAATGTGCAATATTTCCATAATTTTTAAAAGCTAAAAGTAGTTGACACATCTTCTCATTAAATACAAGTTTTGGACAATTCTAGAATGTTAATTGTTCTGAAAATATTAAAAAATTCTACAATCAATAGTAAAAATACTTGTTCTCAAATCAAATTGATGTTAAAAAAATTTGAAATGGGTTTTGTTACAATTCCTAAATTTAAATAAAAAGCTATTTGTTCTTATAATAGTTAAAAATTTATTAAAATAATTAATAGATTAAAAATATATTAGTTATCCATGTTTTCACTATCTTTTTATGTTCTTTCTAAAGCAAAAAATTTTCTATTTAAAAAGTAAATGGTACAAATATTATTTTAAAATTTATAACTTATCTTTTATTTTAGGTAAATTTTTCAAAACTGAGAATATGTTAGCTGTATTATATGTCCCCTTTTCAAACTGAACTGAATATTCAATAACATTACACTATGAAGAGCTCTTATTAACATACCTTATAATTTTGATCCATGGTCAAGTGTTGAGGATTACACCAGAGTTGGCAGCTCACTCTCCAAACTTCCAATTAGGATTTTGAGCTTTGACAAACTTAAAATGCATCAGCACCTCCATATAGCAGGTTTTCAGTGGCAAAAGGACTTGATAAAAACAATACTGGCCATGACTTCATAAATGTTACATCTCAGCTACCAAATTGCATGCCCTTACTTAAAGAATAGTTATTACTCTTTACTTATACAGATATACTTATTTTTTCTTATCTTATAAGCATTAAGATAATATTTTTAAGATTTATTTTAAAATTTTCTGAACAAATTTGTGATTTTCCACAAAATTAAGCCTTTTTACAACCCATCCTTCTAAATGAAGATAGTTTAAATAAACAACATTAACACAATCTGTTCCAAATATTTTAAAAGCAGAGAATTAGATCTAATATAAATTTAAAATTCAAACCAGAAAAATTAAAGTCACAATTGCAGATTTATTATTCCCGAAATTCTATAACCTATGAATGAAAATATCAAATAAGCCAAACTGGCAAAATCTTTTGTAACAATCTGCTTTTTTTACAATAAACTTATAACAATCAATTAATAACTTCAGAGAAAGACTAAATAAATTTTTTATAGATTAATTTTTTTATATATCTTTAACTAATAAACTTTCATTATTTACTTTATCCTTTCCCTCTTATATTAAATCTGATTATTGCTTTCTAATTTCGAGTAATATATCACTGGGTCGATGAACAGTTTCTAGCATTTCTGAGCTTTAACCTCCAATCGTTAGTATTTTGATTGACTGTAACATTCCCTTACCCTTTAATTTAAAATATTAGATAAATAAAATAAACTTTTAGTAAATTAAGAAAAATTAAACTTTACAAGATAATAGAATGAATTAAGTGCTTGAAAAATAACTTCAAAATCAGTGCAATACATTGAAAAGGAGAGTAGATTTAGTTAATTAAGTGGCCGGGGCGATGCAGTAAGTGAATTTAATCCACAACAAATGAGGAAAATACTTTGACTGAATAAAAATCGGAAAACAGCTTTTTTAAAAGCTAAAAATAAAAAATGAGCAGGAAAATTTAATTGGTACTTGAAAAAAATTAAAAATAGATCAGTGAAATTGAGTAATAATAAAAACAATCATTTTACACAAAAATTTAATTTCATTCTATTTAAACCAGAGGTGGCCAACTTAAATGAACTTGCGGGGTACTCTGGAAAAACATTTTAGTCCTGCAGGCCACATTATATATGTTATAAGATCTGGATGACTGAGTGAATTGCATTGTTCAGCTACACGAGGGCTTTTGGTGCCAGACCTCTTAATTTTGAACCATGTCCAAGTGATAAGGACAACACTTGAGTTGGCACAACCTCTCCTAACTGCCACACCAACAGGAGGACATTTTGAGCTCTTGACAGATTTAACAGGCATCACTCCCCTACATGGCGGGTCTTCAGTGGTGCTGGGCTTGAATTCCTGACACCCCTCCCAAGTCCATTACCTTGGCCACAATATTAGATCTGGACCCATTGCTAACATTTATTGAATTAAAATAGAGGCAACGTGATAAAATAGAAACAGTAATGGGATTTATTTGTTACAAAACACTACTCAAAACATAAACAGTGCACAAAATATTCACCTTTTTTGTATGTTTTTTGAATCTCGCAGGCCACGATTGGTTAGCCCTGATTTAAGCAAATCAATATACCAAAAAAAAAATCTAGATTTTTAGAATGTAACTTCTTTGACTTTTTAATAAAGTATTTACAAGTAACAATAACCAATGTCCTCAAAAGGAAAACTATACAAACTTACCAAGATGTGTTTGCATGTCTCATTTGAAAATGCATAAAACTTAAGATATACAATTTTCTAAAATCTAATTCATTTTAGATTTATTATGAAATTTTAAGAACAATTCTAAAGACTTACTGCACAGTTGAAGTATTTTTCTTATTTTTCCTTCAATAAATTAGAATTACACACTCAACTTTCAACTAAAAAAATAATGCAGTTTTAAACATAAAATAGTTTATCAGTAAAATGTATGCATTAAGAAATTGGTCTACATATTTAATAATTTAAGATAGTTTTAATCTAGTACGTAATGAAAATGATATATATATACAAAATCACTATTTTTATAAAATAATCATTAAAAGTTCATCATAAAAACAATAATGAACTATTTCAAATATTATTAATAGTTGAATGAACTCCCATTTTTTAAAGCTAACAAAGTAAGATATATTGATGATGCAAATAAAGATGATTTAAAAGGGAAAAAATTAACCTCATTCAATTTGTTGCAGAGCTGTTAGCTTTTTTAATATAAATACACTAAAAATATATGAAAGAATTATAAATTTCTCTCGTGCATTATTTGCATGATTAGAAGCACATAAAATTAAATAAGTCTTTACGATTTCAATAAAAAGTATTTTAACATTTTAAACAGTTTTATTTTAATGGATAAAATTCCATACAATTACAGTAACAATATATAATAGCAATTAGTATCAATTACAAAGGTAAATATAATACAACTTGGAGCAAGCAATATAAGATTGCAGTAAGACACATTGGAAGGGACTACCTAGAAACAAAAAAACACGACAGTTTGTGAAGTATTTTGTATTCATGAATATTGACACATTATTCATGATTAAAAAATGTTATGTCAAAGTTGATACTTCTTCCAAGACCATGAAATAATACAGAACATCTATCAGAAATCGTGTTCATCAACAATGATTCATAGAAAAAATAATTCTTCAAATAGCCTAATTAAAAAATTTGCAGTTTTTCACTGACAAGTTGCATAGTGTTAAAGTATGTTCTATAAAAAGCATTAAAAAGTATCAAAAGAAGTTATTTTTAAGACACATCCTACTTTTTAGTAAGAAAGATAAAATTATCAGGACTTCATATTTTCCTTTTAAAAGGTGAACCAAGTTTCATTAAATATGTTAAATTCATAAATCTAAAAATATTTAAATAAGCAAACAACTTTATAATACAAAATTATACTTAGAAATATTCAAAATCAGAAAAAGAAACACATAAATCATTTTTACCTACAATAACACTGTGGGAAATTCTACATTATAATGAAGTTTCATTAAAAGTTTTACTCGTCTTGTGAAAATCTATTTTTATAGAACACAAGGAAAAAAATGACGAGAATAGTACCAATAATCAAATATCTAGAAATGCATTTTTGATTTTTATTGAGAAACTACATAGATATTCAATACTTCATGCAATTAAGTTACTGGAAAATAATCAGAACAGATAAATTATATTCAGCGACACATAAAAATATTACACAGTACATAAAATTTCATGCGTATGTATTTAAAAGTTTAAAACAAACATGGCTTACTTCTTTCAACAATAACAAACTAACATTTTAAGTTTGAAATGTTAAAACAGATATCTATTTAATCAAGCACACACAAAAAATTCTATTAATCATGTCTTCCATTACTTGTGTACAAAATTTTAGATAATGTATCAAAAATTTTCTAACCCAAATTACATAATGATTACAACTTATGGAAGAGAGCGTTATACAACATGAACAATGACCCAGGGTCAGCAAGTGGCAAAATTGTTCAAATGACAAAATACATACAGAAAAAAAAGGGATTGGTCTAGAAGAAATCCAATGCAAGCATAGACTTATTCATCACTAACTCTTTAATCCTGCATTAGCACCAATCAAAAGCTGAGCAATTAGAATAATTTTTGAGATAACATATATAACAATAAGATCACTTTATTAGGCAAGAACTAAAACATTAATTCTCCCATCTCTGACATGATTTTAAATTTAAGGTATTTCAAAAATGGCAAGATACAATTAAAGCAATAGAAATTCAAACCTCCTTCAAATAGTAAGATCAAACTACATTTTTTCAGCCATTTGGAATTTAAAATTTACAAGTGCTGGTCTTTTAAAAATTTTTTTAAAATTCAATAAGATAATGCAAATAACTTATTAAAATTAAGATATATATCCAAATCAATGATGATCATTTATACATATAAAAACTAAGCTACAATAAACACAAAAGACTCATTTTTCTTTTCAAAATTATGTGACCATAAACCCTTTAGCAAATAAAGCACATGAAAATTTATTTTCCCAAGATATTTGCTAGATTTATAAAGATGTGCTCAAAGGATTATTTTTGTAACTTTTTTCAAATTAATAGAATCATATCAATAAATTCAACATGTTTTTATTACAAATTTAGACATTCTTTAAACTATTTACAAATAAATTTTAGGTTATGGTTGAAAACCCTACAGTAACACTTAACCTTTTGCTCCTCATTAAAAAAACATATAGAATCTGTAATCATATGCATAATATTAGGCCAATAAAACACATTCCAAAATACCTGTATTGGAAAAATGAGAGAAGTATAAACTTTTTTCAGTTCATACATTACAATGCAGTTAATGAAACAGATTTAGTTTCCCTGTCAAATTCAATTTTACATCTGTAAATTTACAAAGTCCATTTATGTAAATGTTGAACGAAAAGCAGAATGAACCCCAGCCTGTCTTTCTCGTATTGAACAATAAGCAAATTAGCTGCAGTGGAAGACTTCTTTAAGTTGATTTTCCAAGAATTAAAAAAAAAAAAATTACTAAGTATCCAAAGAATGGTTTAGCAAATGCAGTTTGTATCAGCTATTAGAAAAAAGTAAAAGAAAATAGGTTGATCACAAGTCAGAAAATGCTTGAAACAAACTTTGCGTATCAGGATATGCCTTTAACAGAAATGACTTAAAAATTGTTTCCATTATAAGCTGAAATTTTTCGGTTCTTGTTCTAGATAAGAACTTTTCAAAACAGAACACACTTGGTCTTCTTTTTCTTTTTAACTTGCAGAGCTGCTCGTGTGCCTGTTTCAAAAACTTCTCTAACACCTTCTTTAGTTTTAGCCGAGCATTCCAAATACCCATATGCATTGATTTTTTCTGCCATTGAGCGCCCTTCTTCAGGTGTCACAGGCTTTTGCTTCATCTTTGCCAATTCGCAAATTGTGACTTGATCATTTCTCAGATCCTTCTTATTCCCAACAAGAATAATTGGTACATTCGGACAGAAATGTCTGACCTCCGGGGTCCATTTCTCAGGAATATTTTCTAAGCTATCAGGACTATCAATACTAAAACACATGAGGATGACATCAGTATCTGGATAAGAGAGAGGCCGCAAACGATCATAATCTTCTTGGCCTGCAGTATCCCATAGAGCCAACTCAACTTGTTTCCCATCCACTTCAATATCAGCTACATAATTTTCAAACACAGTTGGAACGTAAACTTCAGGAAATTGATCTTTACTGAAAACAATGAGAAGACAAGTCTTACCGCAAGCTCCATCGCCAACTATGACGAGCTTCTTTCGAATAGCAGCCATCGTTTAACACTGGAATACAACTCTAACGATAAGCTGGTGAATGTTGTCTTCACTCTTAGTTAATTGTTCATTGGATATAAACGAAGCAGACCAAACAAATGTTGTTGGAGTGCAAAAATTTTAAGTTCTAGTGACGGCTGAATAGAAGAAAACTTATCCGAAAAAAACTTTTATCTCCAACGAGACACAAAACAATCCGCCCAAGGTTAGAAATGCAAACTATGGCGTCCAAAATTGCAGATAGTTATTGAAAAGATCCGGTTCGAGATTACGTGGCAGAAACGCAAATGATCATGCGCTTGAATTCGTCTTTAATTAAAAAATTATAAAAAGTTTAAGAAGAAACCGAGATGAATTTTTGACGATTGATTATTACAAAAAGCAGTTCTCGCGATAAAGAACTTAAAAGTTGAATGATTCGAGTTAACAGCAATAATAAAAAATAAATTATTGTATAACAGGGAAATCAACAAAAGACCATTGTCTTTAAAACAATTTAGTGCTTAGCATGTTTATAGAATATGTTAATAGATACCTTTAATAGATAATAATTAATAAATATCTTTAAATATTTTCAAAAGTTTATGCGAAACTTTTAGTTGTCTGTAACAAATTAAATTTAGTTATTATAAGAGGCAAAATATCGCTAATAACTTAACGTAGCAAACATTATTGATTTTTTTAGAATCTATAAGTTTTATCCGAAAGGAAAAATAAAAAGATAGAATTTGATAAATATTACCGTAATAACTCTTCTTACACGAGTTGGTCTCAGGTTTGAGGCTATTCGTAGGAAGACCAATCAAGTTCAAGTAAGCCACTGATGATTCATCTTTCGATTCAGACAATGTCTTTTGAAAATAATTGCAATCAATAAGAAATTATAAACATGTGCTTGTCAATGAGGATATGCATTTAATTTGATTAATTTTTTGGACGATACTTAATTTCAATATGAATTCTTCCAAATAATAGTATTGAAACATGAACGTCGTTTCTAACTGTTAAATATTATGTCATCACTATTTATGTATTTACTTTTGGTTATATTTTTTAAAATTAAATTTCCCCTCCCCTTTTGTTATACAGTATAAAATGAATCATACAATTGGTGTTAAAGAAATGTTTTCGATAGTTATGCACCTTTTTTGTGTTAGGTGTTCTCAGAAAAAAATTCTTGCATGTGTGTGTGTTTTTTTTAATTATAAAATCGATGAAAAATTTGAGAATGCAGGAAGTATTATTTAAGTTTTGTAACAGAAACAATAAAGCTGTGTTTTTTTGATATTAGAAAAAAATACTGATCCATTTCAAAGCATTTATGAAACCATTCTTACAAATGCATAATTTTAAATATATAGCAATGTGACAGAATGTACATTCAGATCTAAATTTTAAATTAATAAAAAATTAATTTCAAAGTTTTTTTTTATGATTGAAAAAGTTGTTTGCTTTGTAGTTTTCAAGTGTCTGTCAAACATTAGTATTTATAAACTTAATTTAAGGTATACACTCATTTGAAACTTGTGTTTCATAAATAATTTGGATTAATCTTGAAATTTTACTTTGAAGTTTTGTAACAGCTACAATATTTAAAGGCTAAATATGAAAATTGATTTTTTATAAAAAAAAAATCCCAAACAGGAAAGGCATATGAGCCACTTTAGATGCATGAGCTCATGAAGTTTTTGGCCTTCCAATTAGTTGACGGGAATAAAGAGAAAGCCAAGTTACCCATATTACTGGTCAACATCTAAAGAACTAAATGATACATTTACATCACAGCAAATGTCAGTTTAAGGGTTCTCTTGGGTTCTTTCCTAACTTCATCTAATGACATATCAAAACCAAAAAGAAATTCTGAAAATTTTGACAAACTTTTCAAAGTTCCACCATTTATTGACTACTTCTTCTAGAGATTTTTTCCCCTCTTCCAACCTGGAAAGAATCAAGCAATGGATAAGTTAGTGATAAAATTCAAAGGACGTAGTTCTCTACACAGAGGCGGATTAAAGTAGTTGGAGGCCCCTAGCGGTAAAAGGCTTGAAGCCCGTGAGCTCAAGAGTCGAAAAAAGAAAATAGTGAAAAGAGTCATGCTTTAAATTATCAAAATAAAATGTATTGCTGATAATAAAACTCAACGGCTGAAGAAAGATCTTAACTGTTAATTAAAAACCTTGCTGAAGAGCTTACAGTTCTGCTATACAACTTGATATCTCTTTGGCAAATTCATCAGTTATTTTTACCATATTTATTTTGTTCAAAACATGTGTTCTGTGTATAATATGGCCATGTTGTTCAATTTGTCTTTTCTCCCATAGTTTTTCTTAAATTATTTTTAACACATTTTAAAGAAGGGGGAGGGGTTATTGTATCTTTTTCTTTTCATTTCTTGTACCAATTCATATTGTCAAAACAAAGATTCAATATTATCTTTGTAAGTTTCCGTTAATTTTTGTACAGCCTTCTTTTTAATTTCAGGTAAGAATCTCTCATCAAAAATGCAATAAAGTGTTCCATAACAGTTTGATAAATCTCGGCTCTTCAGGATTGTTCTGCTCTTGCCCTATCGCGTGTGACATAAAATGAATTCACTATGAAATTTTCCTTCTTTCAAAAATTCTGACTTCATTACTTTCACTAAAAATAATTTTTTCTTTTACTGGCTGAAATGAAACCTCTTGAAATGAAAACCCTGATAAATCAGTTGCTTCTTGTTTTATTTTTCCAAATTATTTCTGAAATTTTGAATTAAATTTTCGAGAGATTTTAGTAAGCTTGATCCTTTTTTACCTATTCAAGCTCAACTTGTTGCAATGATTTGCTAGTAGCATTTATTCTCTGGAATATGGTATTCCCAATGATGGTCATTAAGGAAGTTCACATTTTCCCATCTGTTTCAAAAGGGAAGTAGACTACAGTATTGTGGTCTTTTAATTCCTCATTTGTATCACGGATTTCAGCCAGTATCCGTTTTATTAATTCTTACCTTGCTATTAAAGCCTAAATTCAACTAAGCTGAAATAGTTTGCTTTGAAATAGAAATATATTTTATCACGTAACTTCATTTCATTAGTATAAAATACTCTGCAGGAAATAAAAATCCCATCACAAAGAAGGATTTGTGCTATATTGATGAAATTTGGTAGTTGTATTTATACATCTAAAAGATGACTTTGATTCAAATTTTTTGTTAGGTGTATAAGTGTGGCTCTAGTTGTGCCAAGTGAAGGATATGAATCAAGTATGCCTTGAATATGCACTATAAAGTTCGTGAGTGTTATTTATCTTTGAGATTTGACGTAGTGAGTTGATGTTAGTCCAAAATGACTTTAAGATGATAAAAAAGCCAACAGCTCACTGAGTTTGAATGAGGTAGAATAATAGAGCTAAAAAAAGGTGGATTTTCTTTCCACAATATTGCAGAAAGACATGGAAGAAATGGATCCACTTTGAATGATTTTTGGCAGCTGTGATCCTGGGAAGGCACTGCCTCAAGATAATTATGGTTCAATCACGCACAGATTACCACTGACAGAAAAAATTGTAGTATTCACCACATGGCTGGAGAACATACTGCATCTTCAGCAGAAATTGCAGTTTTTCCGGCACCAGAGTGATGCAGTGAACTGCTACAAATTAATCGCTTGAGAAATAGCTTCCAGCCAGATGCCCTTTAGATTGAAATCATTGACATCAGTGATGTCATCCTAGAAATCAATGGAAAGCTGAGTGGTGATGTGTTGTGTTCTCCGATCAAATCTGTTTCTGTCTTGGAGTGACAGTGATGCAGTGGCACAATGGAGAATACTAGACCCCTTTTTCAAAGTCAGGTTTTGGTTCTTAAGCCTTACTTGATGTCAGCCAGGCCATGGGCCCTTAGATGCAGGGGTTAAAGGGTGTTCGTTACACCACTGAAGTGATTGCTGTATATCGTTTAGAAGAAGGCCAGGTCAGCGCATGCAAGCAGTCTTTCTGCTGCCTAGTTACACTAGGCCTGCTCCTACAGTTATAGTCTAGCATGAGTAATTTTCATTGATTGTCGGAGCACTCTTGTGAGGTTAATTCACACACCCTCACTGCAAACTTGTACATCAGTTTGGCAATTCAAACTGTTACACTGTGATTTATAAACATCATTCAAGGGGTGTTTACCAACAGGATAATGTGCTCCATAATGCTCAGTTGTAACTCAACATGCTCTATAGAGTGTTAATGTGTTAGGGTGCTTTGCTAGATCACCAGATCTTTTTCCAACCAAGCAAGAATGGGATATCATTAGACGGAAATGGCAGCTTCATTCACAACTAGGATTAAACAACCTTATATTGACCGATCAAGAGCAACAGGCATGCAATTCTGTCCCACAAACTGATATCAAGTACTTATACAACACATGGAATGTACGTTTCCAAGCTTGTATTAAAATTGTGGTGGTTACACCACAATTTTAATGTATTATCATTTAATGTTTGAAATGGCTCTACTCCTGCTTACATTAACCTGTAATCTTGAAACTTTAATCAACTAAATATGCAGGTGTGTAGCTACTGCCGTATTAATGATACTGGCCCCCCAAGTTACAGGGGTTCCAACATGTGTAACTACAGTCCCCCTAACAGGTCTCCCATATCTAAAATGGAATTTTGATACTGGTCCCCCTCAGAGTGACCTACGACAGAGGAAATATGTTACGAATACAATGTATTGCAGAAGTTTCATTAGTTGATAATATTTTCCCATCAGTGTAAAAGGTACCAGAGAGTAATTAAGCTTGGTTGCGAATTTTTTTGAATTGAATAATATTCATTTGTTTGAGATAAAATTTGGGCAAAAAAAAAACGTGTGAAAATTTGTACAGATTGCAACAATACAGATTTATGGAAAAAAGATGGCTAGGCCTGCTAAATGACACAAAAATGGGGAAATCATCGAGTTTGCAATATTAGTTTAAGATCTTTTTGTTGCACACATTGAATTTATAAATGGAATCCATCAAACTTCATGCCCATGTGTTGTGGCCCCTGGTGGCCGCCAGGTCCACCACCTGCTTAATCTACCTCTGTCCCTGTAACAGTATATGCCCAAGATGCCAATAAAACATGGTTATAAAATATGGATGAGGTGGTTTTGCTAGCCAGTTCCAAATTTAGGTACTTGTGCATTATCGCAACCTGCTGCTGAAGTTATATGAAACGAAGCACCTGATTGCCAAATCAGCACGTCCAACACATAGGAAATTGGGGTTGTCAACTTGGTGAGTTATCATTAGAGTTGGTGATTGCTACAGTAATACATAAGTACCCAAATTTATTGTGTTGTAAAATAAATTTATTGTTGTAAATAAATTGCAAGGAGAGAAAATGAAAATTAGTTATCCCTATGCAAAAATTTGGTACTTGCGTATTAGCATCACCGCATCAAAAGTTGTCCCACACAAATAGCACCCTGATATCAAAACAACAAAGATTCTTACATGTTTTATTTGAAAAGAAACATTTCTTGTGGCACAATTTTGGTTGCAGTGACACTAATACATAAGTACTGAAATTTTATAAGGACAAAATCACAGTCTGTTTTTTATAACTTTTTCACTACCTATAATTTATTTACACTTTTAGAATGAAAAAAAAATTTTATATGTGGAACTGTTAATATGACAAGAAAGAACCTCCCTCAGAATTTATCTAAGGATAAGCATTTAAGAAGAGGAGGTTTTTATTGACTAGTTAATCAATATGATGTGTGCCTGAAATGGAGAAATAGGGGAGCAAAAAAAAATGTGTCTGCATGTTTTCTATGTTAAACAACACCCGTAGATGTGAGTTCTTTTAACAGGAAAGATAAATATGGAACAATACTAAAAACTTGCCCTCAAGCTGTGATAGAAAATTTCAATAAAAATACGGGTTTTGTTGACCACTTTGATCATTTGAAAAGCCTGTATGAAGTCGACCACACTCACGCAAAAAAGTAAAAAGTGGTGGTACAGGATTTTTTTTTGTTTCCTGGATGTTAGCATAGGGAACGCCTTCATAATCTATGGACAACATTGCTGAATTCAGGAATATAGATTTCCGATTGAAAATTATCAGGAAAGTGCTCCCTCTTTCTCATGAAAAAGACCTACTTAACTGCTAACAATCAACAGTTCCTAACCTCATGTTGAAAAAGATTGTGTCTATTAAAATTACCCCACCTTCCAGTGAGGTTCACAGCTCGGTGGTGCGCCTATTATTGCACAAAGTTGAAACCTCACAGGTCAGATGCTATGTGTGGTACTTGCAAAGTTCCTTTATGTTCTCATGTTTCCAGAAATGTCATAGTGTATAATTAATTAGATACATGTATGTATAGTATAATTCAATATATAATAACAAAGTTATATGATATACTTTTTCCGTTTTTATTTTATATTGTTTTTTATGTATTTGCTAAGGGAAATTTTTAGTTTCATATGTTTTCTCTTTTTATAATTTACCGATTGAAAAGAAAACTATATTTTTATGCTAAATTTTAAAGTGCTTTTTCACATGAGAATGATATCTGATATGGGCTAAAGTGTTGAATAGGTTGCCCCTTGGATTTGGCGATGTTTATCTAGATGCCAGAATAAATTTGGCTCTTCATTACTCTTGGAACACCCATCGCTACATATAGGTAGTTGGGCAACTGATTCTGAACGCCAATTTTTTTAATTCCACCTATTCTACACTTTAACCCTGACATGAATTTAATATTATAAGTTCAGTACAATCATGACTATATTTAGAAGTTTTAACTATTGTTTGGCTGCCCAAAAATAATGGTTGTGTGCGTATATATATAAATCATTTGTATGTTTGTGTTTATAAAAAATATAAAGCAATGTTATTTAAAATTACCAGGAAGCATAAAATGCTAGGTGTGACAATCAGGTTCCTTGACTGTGCATGCCCTAGCCATTAAGCTTGAGGTGAAGAAATGGGAATGGAATATAGTTGACCTTGATCCTTCCAGTGCTGGTGGTATGTTATCCCTCTTTCTAATTCAGTTGGTTTTTCATTTTTGTTTGAGAAATACATTGTTATGTTAAAGTGCCACAATCATGATAAACTTCAAAATTGAGCCGCGCATAAATTTGTAATTCCTTATGAAATAATAAAAAAGCTCTGAGTGTTTTAAATTGTTAAAAGAGGTGTTTGGAGATAATTGCACCCCTCACATAGTCAAATTTTTGAATGGCACAAATGATATGCAAAAGATTGAAAGATTGTTGAAGATAACAAACATTTTGGTTGATCTGTGACATCAAGAACTGATCATGCTTATAATTTTTGTTTGATATTAAGGCCATCATCATAATTGAATAGGTACCTAAAAGCCAAATGGTAAAACAGAAGTACTTTATTGAGGTCCTGGGAAAGAGTGAGGAAGAAAAAAAGCAGAACTACAGAGCAACAACACATAAATTTGGCACCAAGACAACACCCTGGTGCAAAATGCACTCTCTGTCAAGCAGTTCTTGGTTGGCAAATGTATTACTGTGCTTGAGCATCCACTATACTCGTCAGATCTCGTACAAGACAACTTCTACCTGTCTCTTAAAGTGAAAAATGCATTGATGTTAACACATTTTCTATCTGTAAAAGAGGTGAAGACAAAAATGCTAGACTTATTGAAGATGGTGACACCTAATGAGCCACAGTTCTGCTTTGAACGGTGAAAAACTCATATGCAGCTACGTATTGGTAGGGAAGGGGAGTATGTTGAAGGGGATTTAAAGATATTTGTGTGTTATTTTCAATAGATTTAATTTTTAAGACTTGTCCGGTTATTTAATATCACACCTCATCCCTAAATGTTCCCATTTTATGTTGTGAGTCACATATATTTGTAAAGGAAATATTTTATTTTAATATTTTCCAGATTGCTTTCATATATTTTTTTATTGAAAATAAATTTATTAATTATTCAAAGATATATTATTTAAATAATATTTTAAATTTTGTTTTGTATCAGAATTATAAGTATTATACATTTTATATTACAAGTTTCAATACAATCATGATTGTTTAGAATTTTATTCAAATCTAACCAGAGGGGGGGGGGGGTCATAATATATCACCTGATTTTGCCCCCCACCTTCAAATTTAAAAATTATTTAATTGAAAGCAATGAACTGTTGTAGCCCTATAACAAACATTTATCAATCAATTTCATTAAAGTTGTAAGAAAATAAATTATGCCCTTTTGTGGTGACACTAGTATGTAAATACCAAAACTTTAATATTAAATAAAATATGTATTGGACAGGAGTTCAATACAGAAAAACCAGATGTTTTTTTCTCATTTGCTTAAGATTTGAACTAAACTAGAATTTTATCAAATTTACTAACAACCACTTAGAAAATTTTGTCTATATAGGCATAGATCACGTACATTTAACTTTGCCTAGTAATTTAAAATGTTTTGCATACCAGCCATCTGCAAGTGTTTTTTAAATATCTGTAATAGATTATTTAATTTTCAATACTATTTTGTTGCTTTTCCATTTCAGCCATATTATGCATTTTCAGTGTTAAATTGATGCAACAAATTTATAAGGAAAGAAATCTGTAAAAATATAATTCAGTAATATATTCCATTTGAGAACAATTCTGAGTACAACTTTAAAAAAAAAATATGTATGTATGAGGTATCCATTATTAACAATAAGAAAACATTATTTGCTTTTGTTGCACAATCACCCAAAAAATGTAATGGGGAAAAACGATAAACTATTTTAGTTTTTGTTTTGTGATTAAGCTTTTGTTAATTTTTAAGGGTGTTGTTGTTTCCAACAATTTTAATTGTATGATGTGAAGCAAAGAATGGCCACCTTTCTTCATCAAGAAACAAATGATTTATACCTAGTGCCAAAAAGAAAAGTGGAATAGTATTGTTTAAACAGAAAATAACTGTGTTGTATAGAAAATTTAAAATGATAAATTGTCAAAAGTGAAATAGCAGTAATGTCCAAATAAACTGAAGTATAAAACCTTTGTGTCATAATTTAAAACTTATTTTGATATTTATTTCACTTATAGGTTCAGAAGTAGTTAAAATTTTCCCTGTACAGTTTGTCTTGACTGCCACATATTTTGTTTAGAACATATACTTGAATTGTATGGATGTTTCTGTACTTGAAATGCTGTAGAAAGGACATCTTATAAACAAGTAAATATGTCTATAGATTAAAATATTGGAAATTAATAGAGTGAAAAAATAGTCTAAATGATTTTATTAAATGAAAGAGTTTTCGCAATTTAAGTATTGCTTAAAGTATTTTTCATTTTTATGTTTAATGAAAAAAATTATTTGATTTGATTTTTATAATATTTTGATTTTATAAATCATGGAAATTATTTTTACTTTGTTTACTCTTAAATGCTGTGTATTAATTTGTTTTAAAAGTTTTTTCTTCACATTTCTAATAACTAAACTTTAACATGTTCTTAGTCTTCATAACATTTTAATAACTAAATCAAAATTAGTTAAAGGATATGTTACATTTGATCACATGTGATGTATAATCATCAGTGGCGTAATGTACACCCAAAGCGCGACTGGTGCCTAATATGACTTGGGGCCCAAAACCAGACTTTGCCTTAATATTATCTGTTATGCCACTGTCCGGGTCGATTCTGTCTAGAAAGTAATTCAGATTTTAATTATAAGGTTTTAATTATTTTTTTTTAATATTTACTATTTTATTTCTAAAAGAGAATAAATATTTTCAAGCATTAATTTTAATGCTTAAATTTGCTCTGGCAGACTTCCAAACCATTGCTGAATGATTTGGAGTGTGCTTTACAATTTTATTTCAATTTGTTTTTAGTAAAATTAAAATAATGTTCAATTTTATGAAAGTTAACGAAGATGTACCATTTTTTTTTCACTTAAGAGCACTAATGTCCAATTTAAGCCATATTGGAAAACAATGTTTTTGGCCAACAAAAGCCTGATGAGTAATAAAAACCACCAGACAGAATATTTGAACTTGCTTTACTCATTTAAATGCAATTAATTTAGGAATTCTTTACTGTAAAAATATAAATACATTTTTTTGGTTGAAATTCTAAACAAGTTCACAAGATGCTCATCTAGTAATTTGACTGTAATTTTATTCATGTTTCATCCTTGAAAATAGTTATTCATATATGTTGATGCTTCTGATTAGCAGTAATATAATTAAAGAGACATGGGCAATTTCCTTAACCCGGCACTACTCATGCAGGGTGTGTCATACCCACCGTCTAACTTTTTTCAATGCTCCTTCTAAACCTTTATTGGAAAATGGATAGTTTCTTGTGTAGCTGACTTTAAGATTATATTATTTGAGGGGGCTTAGCTTGTAGGTAAATTCTAAATATATATTTTTGGATATCACCTCTTCGGGTATGTCATACCCTGCACGTGAATCACTGTTACAGTTTGGAATGCATGGACACATTTTAAATCTTCCTTATGTTATGGTGTATTATTGTAGTTATGATGAAGAAATGTGGTATTTAAGTAATTTAATAAATACAGTATTTGATCGATATAGTACAACAGTATATTCGGATGAAGAAATTCTCTTCGCGGTTATGATGAGGAAAAAGCAAATGAAGAGTATAACAGCAAGTATGGTTCCTCCACTGAAATCGATCCAGATTTAGAAAAGGGAGAAACTGTTGAAAATAAGAAAATTTAAAGAAGATAATTTTAAAGAAGGTAACTGGTACACATCTTATCCACTTTAAGATGAACTTTTGAAAAAAAAAACTATTGCTGGATCAAAATAAAAGAAAATAAAAAAAGAAATTCCAAAATTTTTAAATTTAAAGAAAGATACTGATTAAAAAAAATTAAGATCCAGTGAAAACATCACACTCACTCACAATGCAATTAAAGGAGTGTATAAACAATGCACTAAATGTCCTTATAAAAAGAACAGAAAAACTAAATTTACATGTAAAAAATGTAATAAACATGTTGTATTTCCTACTTTTCTTCCTTTTTAACCTTTGTATACAAATTTTACAGTAAAAACACAATATAAACACCCTTCGGTATGACACACCCTGTGCGAGAACTTTAGGTCGTTTTTTGCACGCGAGTGATGTTGGGTTAATTGACTGTCACATTGTAGTCTTTTGAATTCCATATGAAAATAAACAGCTATGTTTGTGTACATTTAGACAATGTGTAAGACCAATAATGAAGTTTCATATTCATTTTTCAAAAATCTTGAAACCTATTTTAAAATCCCTGTAAAAAAACTGGGCAGTGTTCTATCTGTTTGCAGGACAGGATTTAGCCTAAAATTATTTTTGATGTGATTTGGATAGAGTTTCACTTTGATCAGTTTTGTTGTTTGAAATTTTTTTATATTATATCAATTAATTTTCCTCTGGAAGAGGTATTTTAAATTAATTTAAACAAATGGTATTAAAATTCCAAAACTGAGATAAGACTATGAACTTTGTTTGGAGTTCTAAAGGAGATCCTGTTGTAGGGTTAGTACTGCAAATAAAAGTTGCCTTGAGTTTTTATGTGTATCCTCACCCTGAAGCTATTCTGATATTATGTGTAGAAACTAGGCTCTAAAGTTGTTTGCATTGAAAAACACACTTTAATACATTCAGTTGACCTACTATTTTGGACACATGTAGCTTAATTATTGTTTTTTACATAAGTTTTAGTCTTTCACAAGCTGTCATTCCCTGTGTATCAATTTTATGTGACGAATATCTATAAACTACATTTATGCTGTTGCATTTTATTGTTTCCTACTGGAAAAAAAAAATGTTTCTTAAACTATGGCAAATGATTAATTTTGATTTTGGACAAACATTTTGTGAATCATTCAATGATAAAAATTTTAAAAAAAAACGTTTGCAAAATTTTGACAAAAATTTTAGTTTTCAGGTCCAGCAGCAGCAAAAAAATTTGAAGACGAAGAGCTGCAAGTTTTTCTAGTTAAAAATCCATGTTAATTTCAAGAAGAGCTTGCAGAACAGGCTGGAGTTAATTATGAGCAATATCACTTTGAATGCCTGCAAAAGGATGCATGAAGAAAAATGGATTCCTCATAAATTGAAGAAACAAAACAAAAGTGAGGATTTGAATGATCTGTTTTTGTTATAATACTTAAAGAGAATATGTAAAGCAATTTTTTTTACAATAGGAATTGTAAAAATAATTGAAAAGATAAAGATGCTTAAAATAAAAAACTGTTTTTTGCTTGAACCTGTTTGCACAAAACTGTTTAAATTTGAAGGAGGAAGCCTGGAGAATATAAAAAAAATTAATGCTCATAATTTAGATTTATAATCATTCCTATTTTTAAAGATCAGTCCTAAGAACACTAGGAAAACATAACAAACTGTGAACAAATTAAGGAAAAAAAGAAGTGGAGGTAGAAATTTTTCAGAACATAAAATGGCTCTTAATGGCTGTTAATGAGGCAGCTATTTAATTTTAAGTTGAAATTCTCAAATACGTACAGGAACAGAAATATTGGAACTTCAGAAACTTTAATCTTGGGATAATACAGGAACAGAATTAAATATGAATAAAGAAAAAAAATATTGCATTGTTTATGAATTATTTTAAAATTATGTTAACATACTTTCATAGCACACATTGCCATTTTGTAATTTAATATACACATTATAATTATAAACTATTTAGTCTAAAATATATACATACCATGAATTTTTAAAGTGGAATCAAACTGTTCTTTCTTTTAAAAAACTAATCAATGTTTCAGAAGTTATAAGAATTTATTAGTGATATTGGGAAGTAAATTGCTTGTTATTTTTGCTATTTAACACATAAATTATCCATTTTTTTAATGTTTCGGTTTTAATTTCCTTCATATATATATTTACAAATATTATTAAATTTTATTATGCAGTTTGGCCTTATATTTATTTATAGGCTGAAATTTTTAAAATTTTATCTAGAAACTGCTTTGCATTGTTCTATTTATATAAAATCTGATTTTGTGGAGATTTTTTTTTTTTTGCATTAATCTCTTGATGACAATGTTTCACTTTATGCATCCTGAAATGAAAATGATGAAAGTAAGCTGCTTGCTTGAATGCTGATTTGGTAAAAAAAAAAGTATATTTTGTGGTTACTTACACAATAATGTATAAAATACTCCTAAACTTACAAAATTTAGTGATTCTAAAATTAAATTTCAAAATTTGCTTATTATTTCGTTTGAAATAACATGTTATCATTCCTTTTTTTATGGTATAAAAAATGAATTCAAACTCAAAAAGTTAAATTAAATTTTAATTGAATAAAATAAAATTTATTTTGCAAAATAAGTCTTATTTTATTCAATGCCTTATTGACAAAGAAATGTTTGAAATTTAATTAAAAAAAATGAAGACAATTATATATTTTATCCTAGAGATAGTGAATGAAATATTCACTTTATCATTCGTTTTATGCACTTCTAGAAAATAAAAATCTTGTATTTTCAACAGATCTTATTTTTGTTTTTAATCAAAAAATTAAATGGAATTAACCTTAAAAAAAAGAATTGATTAACTTGGTTGTAGTTTCTTGGTTTATAGAAAAAAATAATTTTTCAGTTTGGCGTAAAGTTGCAAAAGAAATTTTATGATTTTCCAATGTTTATTTATTTTTTAAATTTTCATCAATTTTTGTAAATGGATTATTTTTCATGCTATGCGTGAATGTTTTCAAAATCATATATATTGAAGACTATTAAATTATATATTAAACACATACACACATATACATGCATTCTCATTGTGTACTTTATAATATTTTTTTCTATTGTTATTTTTTTTAATTTTTGGAACTATTGTCTGAAATGAAAATCAAATGCTTTTTTTAATTCTAAAATATCAGATCCATTGATTTTGATTGCAGGAATGGGGAATATATATTATTAGTCACTTTGTTCTAGAGATCTGAATGTTTATATCCCATTTCTTAATAAAACAATAATAAATGTATCTATGTATCCTAATATCAAACAAAAACTTCTCTTTGTAAATTGCCAAGAAATAAAAAATTTTAATCAACCTTCAATATACTTTAAATGATATATTTTATTTCCAATTTAAATATTCAGAGAATCAAATTTATAGATAAATTTTTTTAATGGAAATCTTAGATATTGTCTTATTTATATAAAAAAAATAAGTATCTAGTGCTGAAGAATGAATGAATCTAAATCAGTTCCCCCTCTTCTAGAAAAAAATGTTCCCATCCCCTCATCTTCCATCATATTAAACAAACCAAATATTAAAATATTGTTGCACATTATCTATAACTTTTTTAAAAACCCATCAGATCTAATAAAATTTTTAAAAACTAATTAAATGATGAAGACTGGTGGTGCTTCGTTATTTTATTAATGTGGATTTCCAATTTCATTAATATCAGCCACAAATCGCCATATTTTGTGAAATCTGGTCTTTTTCTTAGACAATTAGCTCTTGCACTGAATTTACACTCAACCAAATTGGATGAAGAATTTCAATTAAAAATTTCTGTGCTCTTGTCCACAATCTAGGGTGGAGAGCTGGCATTGATTTTTGAAGCCAGAACTCTTAGTATCTATTTCTGGATTTTACTTTTTGTTGTTTCTCAGTTGTGAGTTCTACAAGCTCCTCTTCTGATTTTGATGTTTGTACATTTGTGAAAGAAAAATTCAACTTGGTATATTCATGCTTAAAATAGCCTGGAATCGCTCAGTAAAATCAGCATGAAGAATCTCCATGTGTTGGCAGTAAGTAACTCTTCCTGTTTTACAGATGCTATTGATAATGTAAGGATGTGGTTGTATTTACTTCTACTTAGATTTTGTTTGTAAGGAAATTCCCAGAAATGCAGCTATGAGGATTTTTGCTTTAGTTAAATGCAACTCATCATCTTGTAAATGGACTTTAATAAGTATTTCAAACAGGTCTATCAAATGAGCCATATCATTTTGAATGTAATTAGGTTTTCTTGCAGTTTTCCATTTCTGAATCTAATAAATGGATAAAATGATTCAGACAAATATCATTTGTGAAAGCCAATGAATTTCTGTGTACAACAGTGAGCAATCATAATCCTCATCATTTTCACAGCAAAGTTGGCCAAATAATTATGCAATGAATAGTTTTCGATACTTTATCTGCTCTAATAATGTTTAGTAAACAAAATTTGTTCAGATTTTATGCAACAAAATGCTGATTATGAATAACACTAGATACAAGTGCATTTGGTACTACTTGTTGCAAATGCACTTTGAAACCCTTATGTGATGCCCTGTCATTGCTTTAACATCATTAGTAACTGCTGACAAATTATTACTTATAGGAATTTCTTTCTTTTGAAAAAAATTGTTTGTGAATAATATCAATTCTTCTTTCGTATTGATTTCCAAATTTTTTGCAAGCTCTGGCTAATTCCCCCCCCCCCCACTTTGAGTCAAATGTGACAAAACTTTTTATTTAAGACTGATAGAGTAAGAAGATTTTTCTCTATTCCATCCAATTGTGTTGGTGTAGAAAAGCTAAACCTTTTATTAGAGAACCAGGTATGGAAACTTGTATGGCTAGTCACTAATTGGACAAATATCTTTAACTGGGAAAATCTAGGCCATCAAAATAGTAGAGATAATTAAGATGAGGAATCCACTAATATTGCTTGTTTATAGCTCACTGCAATGTTGTATGTTCTTATCTTGGCTGAATAACTTCCATGTTATATGTATGACAACACTAGACTGGAATAGTTTAATTTGATTTCTATTTCTTGGTATGTGTTTTCAAGGCTTGCACATAGTTTGTCTTGAATTCTCGGACTGCATTCTCTTATTGTTTTTGATCTTGGAAAATTACTACATTACTTTTTTTTCATCATTAGAAATCCTTAATTTTTATGTCCAGAAAATCTTGATTAATTATTGGGATAAATTACTTTTAATCTTCTATTATTAGGACTTTACTGTTATTATTTTTAAAATGAGAACATTTAAAAGGACACCAGAATTTTATAACTCAAATTTTATTTTATCATAATTTGTAACAATTTATTTGGCCTTCACATGATTTAGTGTAGTCAAGTTAACGGAAATATGATCAGCAGAACACTAAAATAGCATACTAAGTTTTTGTGTGTGAAAAGAAATTATGTGTGTGTGTGCGTAAATATTGTGAAATGAAGTTAGTGTTACTGTCTTGCTTAAGCTAGATGCTCTTTTATTTGAAAGTCAATCTAAATATTTTGAATTTTTTGGAATTATAAGAGGGAAGCAAGTTATGAGAGTTATATACATATATGAAGAAAAAAAAGGAGTATTATTTACCTTATTTTTATTTGTTACACTTGAAGAATCACTTAAAAATGAGGCTTTTCTAGAACAGTCCATCTTTTATAACATTCCAACTTTTTATTATCCAACATTTATAGGTTTGATTCCATGCACACCTATGCTCATTCCATGCTCATTTGCTTTGTAAACTAATAATTATAAGCTCGCATATTTTTGACAAAATATGCTTGATGGTGTGAAATGTGTCCTTGCATTCAAATTTGCAAAGATCTGTCACAAATAATACTAAACCTAATGTATAAGTGTATCTAATGGTAATTTAAATTTTAGTATTTATTTACTTGATGACAAGAAGATAAAAATTTTAGACAGCTATACATATAATGTTTATTCAAGAAAACACTAAGTATTTTCAAAGTATTTTATACATCATTACCTTAACACTTCAATGTCCTGGATTTTGATTACTCTTAAACGTCCATAATATTGCAATATAAAATACATAAAATAATTCTAATTACTAAATAATTAGAGAATTACTGTTCAGTAAGTTTTAGTTTGAAGACTTTGTAATATTATTTCATCTAATTATCATATATTATTACACTTTATATCATAAAAAAACAGGCGTTGACATTGTTTCACGAAGCTTGTTAGACCACTGCTTTGTCACAAAATATTTCAATTTTCAAATCTCCTAGGAACATTACTATTATGTGGTATCCATTCTGTGAGATCCCAGTAACATATATATCAGGATTTACTAGTATAACCGATGTCTTCTTCACTTTCTTTAGATTTTTTGCATCCACTTTTACTCAATCATGTGTCTTCATCGGAATCTAAATTGGAACAAGACAGATTACCATCATCTGATTCATTCTGAGAAAAATTTAGCAACAAATTAGCAATTTCATCTGGGCTTAGACCTTTTCTACGATTCATCATTTCAGGGTGTCTGCTTTGTATAAGGTTCGAAAATTAAATGAAATTTTTTTTATGAGCAGATAAGAAAATGTTATGTTACATAACCCTTAAATACAATGATTTTAGTGTGATTGACTCATGTCTGCTTTGAACCCAATAACACTGAATTCAAAGTCAAATAAATGTGCAATATTACCTTTGGAAATTTATTTTACTAATGGTATCAACTTTGTTAACTATCTTTTGCAGAATGACAGTTATTTTTAATGATAAATTGCCTTGGTGTCAAAATGGCACCATTGGACGTTCTAGGTATATTTAGTTGTAAAATCTGTCCTAATATTAATCTAGAACCATAGAAATTATTAAAAGTTACGAAAATTTTTCAAATTCCCTAGAAAAATGTGGAAAGGAGAGCAAACTAAACAGGCTCCAGTGTCCAATCAACACTGATGGGTGTTCTAGTGTTAAACTGGTAGGTAGTCAATCACTGTTCCTCTTCACTATTGTATCCCCCCTGCCTTTGCCATTTGACTCTTAAATGACTACTTTTTCTCTGAAAGGTGCTTGGGGAGATGTTAACATCCTTGTTGGGGTATGTAGAGGAAAGGCTTTTGAAATCTAAAAATTGTATACATATTTTGGCTAAAATTATTTGTTAATCCTGTAGGGCTATTTATATTTGCATTGTTTTTGAAGTCTATAATAATTATTCAAGTTTGTCTTTTGTCAAAAGCCTTTATATTTTTAACTGTTTAAAGATCGAAGGTAACAGCTCTTACTGTCAAAAGTAGGGTCTGAATATGATTATGTTTGTAATGATAATTGCACATATTCATTAAGCTTATTTTGAAAATGTTTCTATGGATACCATTATTAAAACAAGCCATCTAATTATTTGAGAGGATGAAGGGCAAGCATTTTTTTTCCTTTATAATTGAGTATCTTTTTGTGTAAATATTACATCCAATTGTTTGCAATGCCCTACAATAATTGTAGAATACTAAATGGAATTTTAGATTTTAAAGCTTAAAAAATAAATGCTTAAAAAGTATATTTTTCAAAAATCAAAGTTTTAATATAAAGAATTTTAGTTAGAAAAATTTGATTTATATCCAAATTTTATACTTTGAAAGTAGTACAAGTTAATCAATGTGCAAGACTATTTCGTTTATTACTAATTTGTCATTTTGTACATTTCCTTAAATTTTCACTGTATTCTGCAATTATTAAGAAATATTTTTGGTATTTTCTATATGTAAAAAAATAAGATGTTGAGAATATAGAATATTATTAATCATTTTTGGATTCAAAAATTTTTATATTAGTACTTTAATTTTTACTGTTAAATTACTTTATATAATATGAAAAACAGAGTGAACAAATCACCATGTTTTTTTTAATGAATATTTTATTAATCTGAAACTGAATGCTTATTTTCTCACTAGTTTTAGAATTCAATATGTGTTTTTTTTTTCTTTTCATTGGTATAAATGAATTCTACTAATATGTGTTATAGCAATAAAAAAAAAGCTTATTTTTTGTGAAAGAATTTTTTTTATTATTTATAACAGGTTAATTTTTTAGTTTCAGAGACTTTGAAATCATACATAAAGCATGTACTAAAATTATTCAGTGATAAATTTTAATGGAGGGGGGGGGAGGGGGTGCGAGTTCTACCACTTTATCTAATCTTTGTTGTTTATTTACAAGGTGAATAGGATGTATGCATGGAGTGTGAGATTTTGAATATTAATATTTCTGAAAAGAAGGTACACACAGATGTTTTATTTCTCCTTCTGATGCTATGCCACTGATGTTACCAGTTTTTTTGTTAGGAAAAAAAATTTTATCCAGACTTTCTTCCATTATAGATTTCAAGGGGTGTAGTGTAGCAGGCCTCCTCGTGGGGCACCCTGGGTAATGCAAATTCTGCTACAACTTTGCCGCTTCAGTGTTTTTTCAGTTCCACTATCAAAAAATGTTGGACAACATGTGCACTAATGGCATAGGTGCTATTTTAGTGTGTGGCATTTTTAAAATAAATAGTTTTTTCAATTCTTTATTCAATATAGTTCTGTGGTGCTCTTTAATATCAAGTTATATTCATATATGTTCCAGGATTAGGCCTGGTGATTTCAGAAGAAGATCCAACATCTTAGGTGTACGATGTAGTAACTATTCCTTCACAATTTTTTATTTGTCTTTTGGAATCCTTATCATATGTAAGAAAATTTAAATGTCTCAATTTCATGGCAGCATTTTCTTTCAAGATAATGTAAATAATCCATTGTAGATTTAATAAATATTAAATATTTGATTCTCGTGTGCTGTAATAATTATTACCTCCATAAGAGAGCCACTCCTGTGTTTCATTGTTTTGATTGCATACTTATTGTTAAGTCCTTCATCTCTAAATTTTGATTCTTTGGGTCAAAAATTTAAAAATTTTTTCGTAATTAAATCAAATTTTCTATAAATTTAAATCTGCGTTCTGTCAAAGTGTTGATGCTTGCCCTGATTTGCTTTAGATATGAATAGTTTTTTTATGCAGAATTCTATTGTATAACCCATATTCATTACGTTCTTTGTAATATTCACTCTTACTGTATTTCCTAATGTTTGCAAAATGATCGACAACAATTTTACAGCACTTGCAGCTGAATTTTTGTTGACCTTTTGTATATTTATTCATACTTTAGTAAGTTATAATTTTCCTGTTCTATTAAAATTCTTACTCATTTTATTCTACTGTGCAATGACCTTTTCTCCTATTTCACACATTTTTCCTCTTTGAATTTCTTGTTTTTCTCCTTTTTTTATCGATCTTTGTTTCTTTATGGTAAATTTTCATGAATTTTTTTGCAGATATTAATACAGAAACAAAATGTACTTTGAGGATTCAAATTAGTTTAAGATTCTGTGAGAAAAAGTATTGATATCTTTGAAAATTATAGAAGTTAGAAGAGAAGACTTATCAGTGTATACTTTTTTTATTCATAAAAATAAATGTATTTTTTTATTAAATGAATTCTTCCTTATAATTACAGTTTAATGTTTTACAAGGAAAACTCTTTATATATTGTAATTTATCATGGAATGTTACTTAATTAGAGGTCCATTATTTATTTCTAATAAAATCTTTTCACTTATAAAAAATTACTTTGCTTTTTTTAATCTCATTGGATTAATATTTTAGGAATTTGATAAATTTTCCATACAACCATGAATTTTAAAAGTAAACCATTATAATAATTGCATCTAATATTGTTTTCATTTCGTTTTTATATTTATTTAAAAATGCTTTAATATTTTTTGGTGTATTTTTTGAGTATTGACTGTTAAGTACTTTCCTGTCCTTTGGTTATTGTTATTGAATTTGTTCAAAGATGGCGCCATGGTTGTTGAACTTGCATGTGAATACAATTTGTATCCTTAGGACATTTTGATTTTTTGCTCAGCAACAGAATTCTTTTTTTTTTTACCCCTTCCTATTTTGGCACTCCCATTCAAATGATTTTAAATACTTGGAAATAAAATTGAATTTTTATGTAAATAATTGATTTTTTGATTTTTAAAATTTTTATTTTTGTTCAGTTAAACAAAAGGTTCCCAAACTTTTTGTCTGACAGACCCCTTGCTATGTTTTTCGGTTTTGAGTAGACCCCTCCTTGCCTAATATTGAATTTTTACAAATTTATCAACTTAAATGTCTTTTTGACAGCTGTATAGAACTACTTACTTTAAAAGATTTAAATTTCTAACTTAAATGAAGTAATAGTGTTTAAAACTTAAGAAACTCACATGTTAAATTAATTAAAATTTAATCAATACATAAAATAACTGATCAAAAAACAAATGTTTTAATGAAAAGGATAAATCTGATCCTTCAATAATAAATTTTTAAAATTTGGAATCAATCTTTGTGTCAGGTTTAACCATAAATCTCCTCAGTTAGTGGTGCCCAGTCTTTTTCTTTCTTCTTTTATTCTGGAGATTGTGTTGAAACTCCTTCCCACTTGGAAACACAATTAAAAATGTTCTCATGATACTCCATAGTTCGGGATAAGTAGCTGGTATGTCTTCTTAGAGCCAAAATTGCTGACATTCATTTCTAAACTTTACTTTAAGATCTCCAATAGAGCCTATTCTGATCAGTTCCTCTTGTAATATGACATTTGTTTGTTTTCTTCAATGTGATCATATGAATTTATGCTTTTTGTTGTTGTTTTTACTTGTGCCATCTGATAAACAGTAACATTAGATCAAGGCCGCTCGAAATTCATTGTAGAAAGGGGCTAGTTGTGTGCCTGTTGTTAGCCATAGCTTTGACCTCTACACAGGTGACAGTACGATTTGGCTCGGTACTCCCCATTTTTTTTGAGGGAGACCACCCTGGGGGAGGCCAGAGGCCTCTCACTTATCTTTCCCTTCTATCAACCTCACAAGGGGACTTGTGGCTTGATGACTATTTATAGTACCCCCATGCCGCAAAGGCAATATAAATAACAAACATCCATGCCTTCTCTGGGATTCAAACCCAGGCCCTATGCCACAGCAGTCAGCATCCCTAACCACTAACCAGATGGGTAACATATGAATTCATCGTCTACTGTAGTATTACCATAGTCAAAGCATTCTCAAGCCTAGTTTCAAAATATGAATAAAGGGAATTTAAATGTTGAATGGTTAAAATATCGTTTTCCTGTAGATTGTCTGTGGGCAATTGAGAGAGAAACTGGGAAAATTCAAGACATCTAATTATTATAATCCTTTAGATTAATTCTTGCAAGAAATATGAAATGATTGTACTTGTTTTAATACAATTTAGGCTGTCGGCTTGTAACTGCAAAATGATCTCATTAAATTTAATAAATAAATCTGTTAAGTAGGAAAAATCTAGTTTCCATTTGAATAAATTTCCTTTTTAAGTCATGATTCAGGAGTGCAGTCTTGTGCCGAGTGCTTTAAAGGAACTCCAGTGGCTGGCTGCAGTGTGTGCAGCCATCTCTTTTACAACATGTTGCAGATAATTTAGCTACTGACTAAAGCATCTTCTGATGATGGGAGATGGCTTTGGACGGCAAAAAATTCTCGATGAACCATTCAGCAAATCTTCCTGTCAGTGCGATCTGTCATGCCTTTGTGTGATCTATTCCCTCTCTGTTATGTTCTACGATGATCTTGTGCCTATTTTATACTACAAATCGCTGAATTGTATTCGCATCTAGTCCAACACACAAGTGGCAATAGTTGCACATCGAGAAACTGGGGTCATACAACTCAAGTATTCAGTCTCGTTTCTACAATACAGTAGGCTATAACTACTGTTATTAAGCCCAGTGACATATCCGAGCCATATTCTTAGCTCTTTCCTTAAGGCTGTCTTCAGTAAAAGTTCGAGAACTTGATCTAAACGCAAAGCACGTTTTCAGACAGAGAAGTGCCTCAATTTCTATGGAAATTTGCAATGTTATAACTCATACTTCTGTTAACAGTATATTGTTCTTAAAATTTTCAAACTATTCCATAAATATTTGCCTTTTATTTTAATATGTTAAGTTGTAGCCCATTTAACATTACGGGAAGGAGGAATGAATCGCAAACACATTTAATGCGTAAATAATTAATCAACTCGGTTAAAAATGGGAAGTATGATAAAAAAAAATGCTGCTCTCTAAAGGATATTGAAGCCAGAATATGATATTAATTTTTCATTTCTTTTATATCAAAAAATGTTCCGAATTCGGGTCCTATTCTTTAATATTAACCGAAGACAACCTTAATGGGCTCAATTCACGACGGTCACGTGATATATATATATACACGTTATCTTCATTGAATTCAAAACAGACATTAAACTGATTGTACTTGTTGTTCTAGTTGTAAAAATTAGATAAAATTTCGAATTTCATAATTAGGTACAAATGTTCAAATGTGATGCAAAAAAATTTAACCAAAAAGCCTTTAATTTTTTTTTAAAAAAACCTTATTTTATGCATGTATTTTTAAATAAAATTCATTTTGTACACCTATCTACGTTATTATTGTTAACAAATATGTGCTTTTTAAGAGAAAGTTTCTGTAAAGAGCAAAAGTTGGTAACAATGAAGCACATGAACCGAAGAGCTGAAAACGCGTGATTTCTTTTATCATGTGATTATGACGTCACATGAGTTTTGAACTGATTGGCTAGAAACATGTGGTTGTCATTAATACGTGACCTATATGAACTTAGCCCATTCCCAGTGATACTCATAGTCCGTACTCATATGCTATGAGTCCGTCACTCATAGCATATATGGAGTCATTCAGCTGCTCTGAATTCTGTAACCTGAAATTGGGTATCACACAGGCGGAGGAGCGCGCAAGTTTAATCATTTGCTTGTATTTTACCACTATCCATCTCGTACTTTGTATTTAACTGCACGTATTTCTTCACAATCCTGCAATTTAATTTTTGAGGGTGTATATTGTATCTATTAAATTTAACAATATCAAGGTATTGATTTTTTATTCAAAATATGTTATTCTAAATAAATTTTATTAAATTTTTATATATCGTGGTTTATTGCTTGCATTGGTCTGTTATTAAGGATCATACCTGACAAGAGACAGAGAAACGTTTTGATACTTATTAATTTCAATATGTTTTTTCTTATCTCTACGTTATTCAAAGAGTGATTTAATAGAGGCTATACTATAGTTTATTTCTTAACCCTCTAGCTGCTTTGTTATTTTATCAAAGTATAAGTTCAAAAATTGCGTATGGTTTTACTGCGTATTTCAAATCAACTTTTTAGAGTTAAAATTTTGAAACAAATTTTGTAAAAGAGTTTTTATTTAAAAAATATAGAATTTGATCACAGTCAAAATATGAACATTAAAACGTAAAGGAAAACAAACAAGAGCAGCACAGGTTGTATTGCTAAATAGTCGGAAAAATGCATTCCTGTGGAAATCGCGGGAGCGCGCAGCGAGAGGGTTAGATATATCTATGAACAGAGAACAGAGTCAATAATGAGTCCCCCCCCCCCCAAGAATAGAAAACATGATTTTGTTTTGTGGCCGTTGTATATGAAGTTGTATATTTTTGGAAGCTACATAAGGTTGTAAATTGCAATGCTACATGGGTCAATTCAATAAACCCACTCCAAAGCGTTGATCAGTTTATTCGATGAAATTATCGTCAACTATTGCTGTACTATACTTTTATCTCATATACACTTCAAATACAATTATCTAGACAACATAAAAATTCTATTTCAGTTCGAGATCACAACACTAAATGAGATCTTTCTTCTGAACCTTATTTTTTAAAAAATGAGAACTTTTGCAAGGGAAAACTAATCGTGTCTAAGACCACTGAGCATAGTTCAACAATCGAAAAATATTTCAGCCGAATAGATTTTTTCTCTTATTCTAATTACTACTTAAGTGTTTTAGTACAATTTTATTTCATAATAAATTATCTCCTAAAAAGAACAGAGCAATATGTGTGTTTTATTAAGAAATTCTTATGTACCCTCATAATTTCAACATCATAAATGTTAATACCACTGCTGACATTGATAAACAAGTCAGTAGTATTATTGGACAGTTACTTTACATACGTGAAAAAGCCAACGCCATTTCATCAGCCGAATCAATTCTTTGTGAAAACACCTCTCTAATGAAAGGAACAAAGCTAGGAAAATCTAAGAATGCGCTAGGCACCCAAACCACAAGCGGGAATTGCAGAGATCACAATAAAATAAAATAAAAAATACATTGTTAATGACTAAATACAAAAAGTATGAGAAGAACCACTGACATTTCATTTTGAGGAACAGCGAAAGCCCTGACTATATCACTCTTAAGAGACATATAAAACCGAGTAGACTCAAAAACTAGTTTAATTTAAAGAAAAAAACGTACACGATTCAACTAAAGATAAAACAATTACACATATCATCAACAACTTTCTTGCTAATGAATCCTGTATCTACCCTCTAAATAATAGCCCCTTTACCCTCTTAAATCTCTTTGACTCTTTCTTTATATATAAAAATCCCGTGCCACAGTGTTAGTCCGCAATGAACTCCGAAACTACTCGAATGATTTTAATATTGTTATGCGTATTGTGTGTCATTTCGTCCAACTTAAAATATAGGTTAGTTTTTATTTCAATTAATGACATCACAATTTTTTTATTACCGGGAAAGTAAAGAATCCGGGAAACCGGAAAGTTTGCAAATTGTCGCAATGCTCGTGTGTCTGCAGAAGCGGATTTTGTGCACGAAAAGTGAGTACCTAGCGTATTTTGGGGCGTGGAATCTTAATTTTGAATCGGTTTCCAATAATTATATAACTTTGCCGGTCGCGATCGTATTTTAGACACACCGTGGTAGGGCCTTACCTTAAAAGCCTTGGAGAGCCAAAACTTGGTCCCTCGTGCATTTCAAAAAGGACAATCCGATTCTGATATCCTATCTTAGAAATTACCGGATATTTCCGGACGACCGTCTATTACGCAAACCGTGGCAGGAGTTTACCCTAAAAATATTTGAGCAGAAAAAGTGCGTATCTGGTGTATTCCGGGATAGTAAACGAGAATCTAAAATCAATTTTACAATTTACCGTAAGTATGCTAGATAATACCGGACGATCGTCTATTATGCGAACCGTAGCAGGAGCTTACTCGAAAAGTCTTAGAGCGGTAAAAGTGCGTTTCTGGTGGATTTTGGGATGGCGAGAATCTGAAATCGAATTTCAGAAATTCGTGTAATTTGCCGGATAAGGCCGGACGACGCTAATTGCCCCCTTCCAGGGACTGAACTTGTTGATCAGAGGCGCCGAAAATAGTCTCCGGATGCGTTTAGGGGTGGTAAACGACAATCTGATATCAGATTTCGGGAACTCCCGTAACTTTGCCGGAATTAGGTGGAAAAGTTTTGCATTGGAATCCCGCGTCCGGATTTTTATTCACTCTAGCGACTCAATTGCATGCGCTGGGGCATCAAAAGTCAGTTCCATGTGCGTTTTGGGATGTGTAATGAGAATTTGAAGAGTTCCGATAACTTTGCCGGACGACCGTAAAATTCGCGGCCAGCGGCATTGGCCTAGCTTACAGACATTAGGGCGCAAAAAGTGGATTCTGGATGTATTTTAGGACCACTTATTTGAATATTCCCATCCAAATCAAAAAAATCCAATAACTATGTCAAACAATTTCAGGCGACCGTACTTTATGCGATCCGTGGCAGGGGCTTACCAGAAAATTCTTAGGGTGTGAAAAGTGATTATCTGGTGTTTTTCTGAGTGGGGTACAAAATTCTTACATCAGATTTTAGGAACCCCCTTAACTTTTCCGGATAATGCAAGACGATCGTAATGTCCCCTTCAAGGACTGAACTTGCAAATAATAGGTGCGTCGAAAGTGGGCACTGGTTGCATCTCGGTGTGGGGAACGAGATTGGATTCGGATTTCAGAAACTCCCGTAACTTTGCTGGATATAGCCGGAATGAGGTAGAATGGCTTTGCGTTCGCGTCCGGCATCCGGACTTTCATTTCCTATAGTAATTAAACTTGAAGGCTCAGCCTTGCGGAAATGACATTGCATTTTCAGGCATCGTTGTCACTTTTTTAGATGGTAGACAAACTGCACTTTCCGCATTCAAGCTGCCAGCATAAGACACCAGACGCAATGTGAACCATTGAAAGAAATGAAGCGGAATTGCAAAGGAGTTCAGTCATAATCAGATGAGTGTACCATTACCCATAAACATTCACTCGAGGCATTTCATAGAACTTTGCAAGATTTAAGCGGCAACGAAAAAATATTTCGGTGGTTCTGTCCTTCTACTGTCTGGTGATTTCCAACAGACATTGCCAGTCATTCCTCGCACTACTTTTGCTCATGAGATAAACGCAGGTTTAAAACAACCGTTTTAATGGCGAGACGTCGAAACACTTCGATTGACCATAATCACGGGAGTACAATGGCAAGTTCATCAATGGAAGCAAATATTATCTAACTGCTAGATATTGGAAACGGTGAAGTAGAACTGCATTTCAATATAATGTATCAAATAGCTAGACAATTTCTGTACTGTTGCTCAGACAAAAAAGAAACCTGATTGTGAGTGTCTTCCCGGATATACCTGTATAATTATTTAGATAATTATTGGCTTTGTAGTCGTATTACTTAATCAGAAAAAGTTTTGATATTGACGAAATAAACTTCCAGATGTAGAGTTGTTGCCTGGGGATTCAATGCCTTTTAAATCAATCGGAACAAACCATAAATTTCCCCCTGAGTTTTTGTATTCTCTGGATATATCTGGAATGCCTCCACACAATCTTCAGTTGAAGATTAGTTCACTGGTTATTCTGCTGCGTAACTTAAATCCACCTAACTTATGTAAAGATGCACGTTGCAAAACGGTAAACGTTAAAAGAATTACAGGGAAACTTCTAGCAGCAAACATTTTGACTGTATAATGTTTGTAAAATTTGGAGAAATATCGTCCTGCTGCCACGTATTCCACTGATATCGTCAATGCCATTCAAAAGGGCTCAATTCGCGATTCATTTGGTTTTCGCGATGACCATAAATAAATCTCAAAGCCAATGTCCATTTGATGCTTGGACTTAGAAAAGGTTTCTCGAATGGGCAACTAAATGTTACATGCTCTCGTATGGGAAAACCGTCGAATCTATTTGAGTTAGCAAAAGACGGGTTACTGAGAAATATTGTGCACCAATTAGCGATTTGGTATATATTAGACTTCTTTATTTTGTTATAGTTTAAAATGATAAAAAAATAATAATAATTGATAGAAATCACCGTTAGTTACCTAATTTATAAAATTAAATCTCCATATGTGTGTTGTTACTTCACAACATCTTAAGTATTTCATGTATTATACTATACTCAAATAGGAGATAAATAAAATGCAGATTTAAAAACGTGTTGTTTTATGCTTAATTTCAATTCTCCGAAATTGTAAACGAAGATTAATTTGACTGCATTGAATGGCTTAGAATAATATTAAACCAACGTATTAAAACAAAGCCACAGCAACAGCTTATATATAAAAAATAAAAAAAAGTGCGTGTAGGGACGTTGTTACTATCAAAATGCTTGAAAACCTTCCAGTTCTAAAGACACTTGCAGTTCATAATACACTAAATTTCAAAACTTAAGGAAAGAAAATGCGTTTTTTTTTTCAACATACATCCACGATATTGTTGAAAAGGTAGCTCAGTTGAAAGGTGATGTACATGAAAATATCAGCTCAATGGTAGAGGAGGGGTCACATTATGCAAACGTGTGAAATGCGTGTGCTCAGTGCGAAGGCAGCTTAAGAAGGAGGAAAGACGCATTTCCAGACATTCTCTACAAATGGAAATGAAATCGTACGTTCATAATGGTTCAAGAAACCCCCAGGGTGCCTTTACACATGATAGGATGATTGGTAAGTTTAAAGAGGGCTGTAGTTTAACACACAAGTGGTACACTAGAGTTTGGAATTGACAAAACGTAATTTCAAGAGCGTGGAAAGCTTTTCAAACGACAGGAACAGCTGTAAAAAAGTTTGGCGGTAGTCGGCAGGGAAAAATAAGGGCAAGTAACAATCGATACATCGTTCTGTAGACACCGGAACCAGTCATGGAGCAACCGGATGCCAGGCATTTGCATAAAGGTGGCTTATTCGCCCGTCGTCCTGAGCGCAGTATACCATTAACAGCAGCCCATCGGCGGCACCGTTTACCGTAGTCTCATTCATGAAAACAGACTGAAAAAACGTTTTGCTTATTGGGAAGAGTCGCTTCAGTCTGAGCAACGATACTCGGCTTCAGTTGATATGGGACTCAATTTTATTCCACTAACATCATTGAAAGAGACCGTTGGGGGAGGGGTTCCTGGAGTAATTGTGTGGGGAGGCATTATGTTGAATGGAGGTCCATTTTTTCGACAGCGGGTAACTTACTGAAGGTCGTTATTATGATGAAATCCTCCTCACAAACATGCGTGTATTTTGGAGGGGGTTGTGACGGTTCTATCTGTGCTCCTTCCACTAATAGTCCTTTTGGGGAATTTCTGGTCTTTAAAAATTATTTTATTATAAAATTCCTTTTTGAAGAAGAAGACGTGATTGTGTTAATTCAGACTACTATATATAGTCTAGATTTTAAGGATAGATAGAGAGATAGGATAGATGCTATCGGAACAGAGATTAATCAACTTGAATACGAATCGTAAATATTTAATAGTAGAATACTTAAGATGACGAATTGTCACTGGAGACAGAATCTAGATTAAACAGCTAAGGAAGAGCTATATTGCCTTGAGAAAGCATTTTTAGTATTAAAGTCTTCTCATATCTCGCGTACTTCGTTAATTATTGGTATAATTATTAAATGGGTGCATCTCTTAGACTGGATCGATTGAATTTGAGTTGTGATTAATATTGTGAATAAATTAGATTGTTTTGTTGAAATATGGTTAGTGTTCCTTCCACACCTTTAGGTGTTCAGGCGAGAACATTACAGGGTGATTGCTCCAGATTATTTTTGTGGAGGGCACTGCACGTCTTCACAGGACCTCTGCTGTTGAGGATCTTTTAGAAAGTGAGGATATCGTCAGAATGGATTGGCCAGCCTGCTTCCCTGATTTTAAGAGATCAGCAGGATCTTGCCGAAACAATAAAATCTGTTCAAATTGGAGGAAAACACAGCTGAGTGGTCTTTCTAGATATGCTAAAGGCTTTTGATAAGGTATGGCACACCGGCTTATCAAAAGTAACTTCCCATCTCTACGAATACTATTGATTATAACTCCTATCTCTCTAATAGAGTTTTCTCTGTAAAATAAATAATACTCTCTTCAACTCGTTCAGGATCATGATCGCATATATGTGGTATTGCGATTTTCCCTTTTTGTGACCCGTGATCCCACCATTGTGATCTGAATTTGGAACATGTAGAATTTGGAATGTTTATAAACTATAATTTTTTTTGTATTTTATTACAGTAATGATTTTATATGAATTTTTTTTAATGGATTTAGGATTAACAAGAAAAATCGCGTGATCCTGAACGAGTTAACTAAAGATTCATACAAACTAGAGTACCTCGGGACTCGAACCTTGAACCTGAGTAATTTAAATTCTAAGCGGATGGCATTTCAAAACCAGACAATACTATTATTTTTATTTATGTAGATTACACTGCGATACTGTTATCTGATTTCTCGCTACTTAAATAGCACATTAGCTTACTTGAGAATTGGCTTAGAGAATGGAAAATAGTCCTTGAATGCCTCCAAAACTCGGGATATCTTTTTCTCTAAAGTCAGAAAAAATCCCGAAAATGTATCTTAATAACAATACTATATACCTTTGTCTCAATATATCAAGTATCTTGGTGTAATTCTTGATAAAAACCTCACTTTCAAACTCTACAAATAAACAGTAAATTTAAATAAGTCGCGTGTAATTTATATCCCTTAATTTCAATTATATACAGTCGCTTCAAGCCAAACTCGGACACTATAGAAAAAATCTTGTTTTACAAAAATACTTTGACTAAAAGGAATTCAAAAAAAGTAAAGAGGGTTTTCTAATAGTGAATTTATTGCTCTATTAAAAACAAACCAAAGAACGCTAATTCATAAATTATAATGACAAATTTTTAGGGATAAAAAGAAAATTGCGGAAGAAAGAGAGCGCAAGCCAAACTCGGACATCTGACAATTAAAGTGCCAAATAATTGCAACCCTGAGTGAAAATTGAGACAACTTCATGAAAAACATTGTAGTTGTTCAGCGGAATTCTCAATTTGATGTTTTTTTCATTTATTGCAGAAAAAAACTTAATTTATTGAAAATGCAAGGCAAAGGGGCCAAAGGAGCATAGAGTTAAGGAAATTGATTATTAAGCACACTGAAGATGGAAAGTCTGTGCGAGAAATATAGGAGATTGTCAAAAGAAGTCATTCGACGGTTCATGACATCATAAAACGCTACAAAACCAATAATCAGGTGAAAAATAAGCTTAAAAAAGCCCATAACAAGATTTTCACCGAAGCAGATGAGCGATATTTAGTGAGAAAAGTGAAAGTAAATCCCTTCCTTAGCGTTCCAAAGCTAGCTATTATTGTTGAAAATGAATTAGAGAAAAAGCTAGTCCATCAACAATTAGAAATGTGCTCCATAAGAAAAATCTCACTGGAAGAAGAGCCAGACAAAAACCTTTCATAAGTAAGCGAAATCAAAAAGTAAGACATAAATTCGCAAAGGAGCATGAAAACAAGGATTTTTCTTACTGGAAACAAGTATTATTCACTGACGAGAGAAAATTCAATATATTTGGATCAGATGGCAAGCCATTTGTTTGGAGAAAATCGAATGAGAAATTGCGTAGACAAAACTTGAAACCAACTGTGAAGCATGGTGGCGGATCAGTAATGGTCTGGGGATCATTTTCAGCTTCTGGCCCAGGAACTTTGCATTTCATTGAAGGGAGAATGGATCAGAATGTATACCTTGACATTTTAAAAACAAATTTGCCACTATGTGTG
The DNA here is from genome assembly GCA_019973975.1 of Trichonephila clavata. Classification (NCBI taxonomy): domain Eukaryota; kingdom Metazoa; phylum Arthropoda; class Arachnida; order Araneae; family Nephilidae; genus Trichonephila; species Trichonephila clavata. Next base: position 37,728 of record BMAO01015251.1, on the reverse strand, counting down.
CAAAAACTTTCGATTCGAATAATTGGAGATTTTATCAGGATAATGATCCCAAGCATAAAGCTTTTAGAGTGCGTTCCTGGCTCCTATATAATTGTCCTCACGTCATGGAAACACCATCCCAAAGTCCAGATATAAATCCCATCGAGAATTTGTGGGGTCATCTTAACAAAAAAGTTCGGGAACACGCTGTTTCAAGTAAAACTGAGTTGAAAAGAGTATTATTGCAAGAATGGGACAATATTCAACCTAATTTTTGTGAAAAATTAGTGCAATCTATGCCTAAATGCCTTAAAATGGTTATAAAAAACAAAGGATTACATACAAAATATTAATTCATTTGAAATATTAACTAGTTTTAAAAATCTTCTTAGCCGTCCGAGTTTGGATTGTGCGTTAATATTTGTTTTGTTTTTTACCATAATTTCTGGTTACAATGTAATAATTTATATGTTTTGTTACCTGTTTTTAATACTGCAATAAATATATAATTGAAAATGCATTTAATTATTTTGCTAATTATTTTTACTTAATTTTTTTTTACTTAATTAGTAGATTTTCTTTAATGTCCGAGTTTGGCTTGGAGCGACTGTACACATATATATTTATTCCGCTTAATTCTACATTAAGTGGAGAAAATAAAAGCTTATGTACGTCCTGATCCTCAAACTAGTTCTGATTTACGCCGCCACAATCTAGACATGCAGCAGACTATATTAATTTGTTAGAAACATAAAATGTTTTTAAGGCAAATTTTAATTCTCACTGGTTCATGAGGAATAAAGATCTCAGAAAGCTAATAAAATATCCATTATGCAATTTATCAGAAAACTTGCTATCAAATACTAAAAAATAGATAACTCAGTTTTCTACCGTCTCGGGTAATGAAAAAAAAATTCGCCAGACTTAAATTTTACTAAGCCCAGAAACACATATTAACAAATTCCTTCTTTATCTAAAATTTCCATTTTTATTCAATTTTTTTTCCCCTAATATTTTTTTTCCAACTTCCAGAAACTACACTCTTCTAATGTTTCATGCATCGATTTGTTCCACTTTAACTGCTCCCATGAGACGACTTCGTCATGACCAATCAGACCATCATCCCTCTCAAATCACGCTCTTCCGCAAAAATTTTCTTAATTTTTTTACCTCGGCTTCTTTTTTGTTGCATCCGGATATATTAGGCTAAACTTCCTAAGATGCCTTTTCTTTTGGAGGTTTCCGTTTTTAACTAAAATTTAGGTTCCTGAAAACTTATCAAAATTCCAAGTACCCATATGTATTTCGGTAATAAGTTTTCATTTTAAATAAATTCATTACTAAAGGGCAAAATGTCGAACTATCACAGCCATTCATAAAATCCACATTAGAGATTACAGCCCGACAGGGCTAAGTTCTCCGTAAAGCTACCAAGAAGTATTATAAAACTGAGCAGATGACTCTTCAAAAATCAAAATTTCATTAGTGTGTTTTGCTGCATCAATTTTGCTGGTGGCTTTCTTGTAAAATAAGATATTTAAAAATATGTAGTATATATATATATAAATATATATATATATAAAGGAGAAAAGCGACTCAACTGACTGACTTGACTGACTAATCACGATATCTCTGGAACTATTCAACCTACAGACTTGAAATTTGGTAGACATGTTCCTTTTATAAAGTAGACATCAGCTAAGAACGGATTTTTCGAAATTCGGAACGTAAGGGGTGTTACGGAGGGTTAAGGGGCGTTATAAATAATTGTTTCCATGTTTAAACTACTCAATGTACAATTTTGAAATTGGGTTAGCAGATTCCTTTCATACAGTAGAAATCCACTACAAAATGAGTTTGGTGAAAATCGACCCCCAAGTGGCGTTGCAGGGGCTTAGAGGGCGTTATAGATAATTATTTCCATTTTTAAACTATTTGACGCACTGTCTTTAAATTTGATAAATAGATTCCTTTCGTAGAATAATGATCAGTTACAAAACGGGTTTTGTGAAAACAGACTTCTAAGTGGCGTTGCGGGGGATTAAGGGGCGTAATAGATAAATATATCCGTTTTTAAACTACTTCACCTACCTGCTTGAAAATTGGTAGGTAAGTTTCTTTCATGGAGTAAATATCCGCTACAAAATGGGTTTTGAAAAAATTGACCCCCAAGGGTGTTGCGGGGGTGGGGGATTTAAGGGGCGTTATAAATTCCGATTTTTTAACTATTAGACGTACAGTCTTGAAACTTAGTAAGCAGATTCCTCTCATAGGGTAGAGATACGCTACGAAATGGGTTTCGTGAAAATTGGCCCCAAGTGGCGTTGCGGGACTTAAGGGGCGTTATAGATAATTATTTCCATTTTTAAACTATTAGACGCACAGTCTTTATATTTGCTTTCATAGAGTAGAGATCAGCTATAAGAAGGTTTTGTGAAAACAGACCTCTAAGTGGCGTTGCGGGGGATTAAGTGGCGTAATAGATAAATATTTTCGTTTTTAAACTACTTGACCTACCTGCTTGAAAATTGGTAGGAATGTTTCTTTCATGGAGTACATATCCGTTACAAAACGGGTTTGGGGAAAATTGACCCCCAAGGGGTGTTGCGGGGGTTAAGGGCAGATATAAATAATTATTTCTATTTTTAAACTATTAGACGCACAGTCTTGAAATTTGGTGAGCAGATTCCTCTCATAGGATAGATACACTACAAATGTGTTTTGTGAAAATAGAACCCTAGGTGGCGTTGCGGGGGTTCAAGGGGCGTTATTGATAATTTTTTTTGTATTTTTAATTTATTGGACGCACAAATTTTGCTAAGCAGATTCCTTTCATAGAGTGCAATTCCCCTACAAAATGGGTTTTGTGAAAACAGACCCCGAAGTGGCGTTGCGGGGGCTCAAGTGGCGTTATAGATAATTATCCCCATTTTTAAACTGTTAGACGTACAGTCTTGAAATTTGATAAGCAGATTCCTTTCGTAGAGAACCGCTACAAAATGGGTTTCGCGAATATCAACTACCAAGTTTAATTTCGGGAGATTAAGAGGCGTAATCGATAAATATTTCCATTTTTAAACTATTTGATCATCCTGCTTGAAAATTGGTAGGCATGTTCCTTTCATGTAATAGAGTTCCTCTAACAAAGAGTAAAACGAAAATTGACCCCAAGGATGGTTGCGAGGGGTCAAGAGGAGTTACAGAAAAAAATTCCTGTTTTTAATTGTTAGACCCATATACTTGAAATTTGTTAAGCATGTTTCTTTTGTTGAATAGGGATCCACTAAGAATGTATTTTAAGTAAATCAAGTTCTGCGGAGGGGTGCAGGGGTTACTGGGACGTATTGACACAAAAAAAATTCCTTTTTTCGAGCTACAAGGACTATAATAATGAAATTTGGTTTGCATTTTTCTTTTGTTGAATTGAAATCCGCTAAGAGCGGTTATTTTGGAAAACGGCTCTCAACGGGATTACGGGGATATTGATAGTAAAACTTTTGTTTTTTCTGTTAGATTTAGACTTGAAATTTGGCTTGCATGTTCAATTTACGGAGTAGAGATCCACCGAAAATTGGTTTTGCGGGAATCCACTTGGTTTTTGGGTTAAGAAAGAGCAAACATCATTCTATACTTCAATTTTAGAGATTTTTAGAAAATACAAATTAGATGAGTTCTGCCCTTTTTTTTTATCAACAGGCGACAGTTACAGGTCTAAGTATATTTTTCAATACAATCGAATTCTTAATGCAGGACTTAGATATCAATAATTTATACATATATATAAGCAGTAAAAATTTATAAAGCACCACAAAATACCCAGCGAAGCGGGCGGGTAACGGCTAGTATATATATATATATATATATAAATATAAATAACTGTGCAGATGTAGTATTTTGTGTACAAGTTCTACTGTGAATCTTAACGAGCTGAAAGATTGAAAATGTGCAAGTCCTGATTTCGATACAGGTCTAAAATATGTGAAAGCCTAAATCATGTATTAGTTTAAATATGAGCCGTCCAGTCAGTATGGTGGATATGACCCTCGGCTTGCAATCAAGTGGGCTCGAGTTGGAATCCCGAATAAAGCATGGTTGCATCTTCGAGAAAAGAAGTCGGACTTTCGCTTGAAATGGATTCCCGTCTCGAATGGAAAGCAGCACACCTCTCCTGTTATATTTTGGCATCATCTTTAGTAATGAAATGTCTATATTTTCTTCTGTTTATATTGTATGTTTCTGTTCTTTCATATGTATCCCTGGATAAAAACACACGACAATAACAACAACAGTTTAAATATGAATTAAAATCCGTATTTATGTTTAAAAATTTCAAGATTTTTATTCATGAGCATTTAAAAGTTACATTTGACATTGGAAACAAAAAATTACACTTGTGTGAAAAAATTAAAAGAATTTCAAATTGTGACTATTTTTACAAAAATTACTGAACCAAAAGTATTTGTTATACAAATATCCAGCGTCTGTTACGAAATTGTACTCGTGCGTATCTGTAAAGAAGATATATGCGCGCACGAAAGACAGTTGGTGCTCCTCCACAGCATTCGCCAAATTTTTCGTAAGAGTTATGTAATATTTATCAGGTACTGTGTAAATTGAGTACAATCGCGATGATATGTGATGCAAGATCATATGCTGGGGAATGAGACGGTGAACTGTTGCTAAATTGGAGGCAGATCAATCGAAAGTGCAGTGAGCTGCAGAACTTAGTGTAACGTTCGGTGTCGTCTGTGGAAATAATTTAGACACTAGATCAATATCGAGTAGACAAGATCACAGTCAACATCAACTACAACAAATGAGATTCTTTTCTTTTCTTTTTTGGTACTTTAAGTACAGACAAATGGACTTGCTGTAGCTTTGCATGAGCTGTACGTTGCCAATAGAACTCGAGCTTCACTGTTTGCTATTTGCCCAATGCTTCATGAGTGGGCTGCATTCCAGAAGACCCGTTGTTTGTTTCCCTCTCACTGTAGCACACAAAAGAACGCGTTTAGGATGGTGCAAAAAACATGGGTCTTGGACCAGAATTCAATGGTGTATCATGCTTTTTACACATGAGTCGAGAATCAATCTCTACACTGACTTTTACGTACCAGTATCTGTTGAGAGTCTGAGACATGATACCAATCCTTCTTTATACGGTGGCAATATATGTGTAGTAATATGGACAATCTCTATGTTGAATGGACGCATGTGTTTGACGAAGACTCTATGACTGCTATGAGGTATAGAGAAAACATCTCAGAGATGTTGAATTTTTCAGAGGTGTAGTTGGTCCAGTTTTCTATAAATGGACAACGGTACTCTTCTACGTCGAGTTCAGTAGGTTGAAGATTAAATGGGAAATGAAAATATTCGTTGCATGGATTGGTCAGTCAAATCTCTTGACTTTTAACCTATAAAACAAATGCATTTCACCGTCCCGCTGAGAGAACCATTCAGAAAGTAAAAAGTACCTTGTTACGTGAATGGAATCGACTGCCACAGGGACTTCTCAGTGCCTTCTGTTTGATATACTGTCATGCTTTGCGACTTGTCTGGCTGTGTGTGATAGGTACTGAATATACTTTATATTAAACTAATATTCATTTAGATGTCACAACGTGATATCCTTGCACTACGAACAATATGGATAATCTTGTGTACATAAAATGACTTTTGTAAAAATGGTTCACCTCTATCTCTGTAATAAATGTATATTCATACTAAATTTTCTTGACACTTGTTCATTAGTTTTTCGAAAATTCGACATAATATATAATTTTTTTAAGTTTTGCTCACGTGTTTTTTCTAAGTATATCGCTGTGTTATGCCATTGCCCAATATTAAATCAAACTTAAAGAAAAATAGATTGAAATAATTGAAAGTTTTAAATAAAATATTGAAAAAAAATACATGGGTGTTTTTTTTATACATGATGGCTAATATGTTTCATAGACTTACAATTAATGGGTGAAATTGTCGAATCCGCCACTGGTCCACCAAATTTTGAAAAATCGCTAATTTGGCGCGTTTTTGCGTGTTGTGTTTCGGAGTAGCAACCCTACCACAACACCATCCGACTTCTCCCTCACTGATACAAAAATCAAAAGGGTTACCAGATTTGGCGCACTTATCGATTTGGCAAGAAAACACTTGGCGGGATAAGTGGCTGATTCGACAATCCAAACAATTAATGTTTCCGCTTACTAAAAATCGCATGTTTTCATCTTTATATTTCCTTCACAAATATTTAGTTATATATATCATTACACATCATTAAACTAGTAAAACTCTACTGTAGTGAACTGGCTCGTAATAAAACACCCTTAACTACATACTATTCAACATCGTTCTTCAAGCCTTAACGCTATACTACATCAGTTGCGTATAACTGTGGTTAAAATAATATTTTTCAAGTCAGTGAATGACACTTTACCTTGGATGAGGTGTATGGTAACTTTTCGTTCTTTTTCGAAACAAACTGAATCCTAACAGAATGCCGCGGAACTCAAAGAGAAATGATTTAAGTTTATTAAAGCCCATCACAACATAATTATTGTATAAAAAGATGCTCGCCTGAAGTGACATATATTGTTACACAAAAAACTGATATAAAAAGAAACATTGTTCGTTTAAAAAGGGCTTATATATTTATATAACAGTTGTTAGAAATTGCATCCCCTAACAATCCTTTAAATTCAAGAAAATGTTTCGAATTGCATGTAAAATTGTTGATCTATTAGAATCCTTTTAAAGAAAATTTTCAAAATTTTATGGAATGCATCCCGAAATTATTTATGTTTCTTTTTAAACGTATTTATTAGATTTAACTCACATCTTTTTAAACTTAGCACATGTAAGCATTTAAACTACATGCAGTAATTTTTGTAATAAGGCAAGGGGGGAATAGAAAAAATCTTTTTGTATTAAATCCCAAAATTTAGAGTTATTTCAATTTCTACTATTAACACACTCTCTCCCTATATATATTTATTAATTTATATATATACATACATATATATATATCTTGTTCAAATTTTCAATCGTTAATAAAATACTTTCTATTTATCCAATTAAATTCAAATAAATTTTTAAAAATTTGTAGTGGATGGCATTTGATGTTAATGTGGTTAATTTATTAAATTAATTACCGGTTTTCGACACCAACTTTTATTCGTCTCCATTGTTGTAACAATGTATCTGTTAAAACAATGACAAAAGTTTGCTTTGAAAACCGATTTTCAGCCAAACCGGGTGTACATTGTTACAACAATGCAGACAAATCATGCTATTTTTTCAATTCCTACTATTATAGTTCACTCTCTCCTTATATATATATATATATTATTTTTTTATATATATATATATATATATATATATATACCTTGTTTCAAATTTTCAATCGTTAATAAAATAATTTCTATTCATCCATTCAGAGTAGGAATTAATTAAAATATTTTTTTATATTACTTGTTTTTATATTTTAGGCTTTTAAATTGTATGTGAAGAAAAACGTGCTTGAAAGGAATAAAGTTGAAGATATTTCCCCTCTTTTTGTCATTCAACAACAGAAAAGTAAACTTGACATGTAATGTTCAGCTTAACAGGAAAAAACAAAATGAAGATTTCAATGTAGATGAAACACACAGGGGAAGCCAGAGTATTATCAAATATATTACCATCATAAATCATTGAATGCTTTTTTATTTCGGGTGAAACGACAATTTTACTGTATGTGTGCCTTTCACTTTATCAGCTCTTCACTGTTAAAAAAAATATAGACGTCACAGAAAATAAGGCTAGAGAAGGATAACGGTTTCGATGAGAAGAAATTTGGTAATTTCGTGGCTAATGGATGAAATTAAAAAGGAAAAAGCATTACCATTACGTATGATTTTCCCCTCGAGGAAGGTCAACCTTACTCACTTTTTTTATTATGATTCCTTTCACATTTCTGAACTGATAAAGTGAACATGTATCCTCCTTATAATAAAAATTATGCACAAGGAGTCCGTAGGAAAAGGCTTGTAATTCGTGAGTTTACGTGAGAAAAAAAAGAGCATCTCTTAACATTTTGCTTTCTTATTTGTATTTTTCTCTTGAATAGATACGCAGTAATAATAAATTAGAGAGTCATGAAAGTTTGGACAGTTTTGTTTAGTTTAAGGTTAGTTTTTTTGTCACGTGAGAAAAGCACACGTTTTGCATACAAAAGAAGTTTTTATATTTTCCCAGGTTCTTGATTATGCTGGGGTAGTCAGCATTGGCGTACTATTTAGATGTACGATGTGTGAGTTTTCGTGCACTTCGCAATCTCAAAATAATCTGCGAACCTCTAAGATGTACTGACTTGCCCTACAACAGGGATCGGCAAATTTACGAGAGGGAAGAGCCAAATTGTAAGTGAAACAAAACAATGCATCTAACAGCCATTTATTTATATGCATACAAATGGAACACACCCACGGAAGGGAAACTGTGGTTGCTATGAGGGCCATCATTTTTCAATTAATTATTTTCATAATATTTAAATGAAATTTTCCATTCTTTCAAAAACTAAGCACTATCGAATATAATTTTATTTCTGTGACTCAATGCAAAATCAATCATTGTCAAAACGTTGAGAATTAAACTTTCAAACTTCTGAAAATTTTTTCCTACCAATAATACAATAAGTGATTTTATCAGGAATTTCACGTTTACACTAATAATTAAAATTGACCATCATTGTTCTTGCATATAAAAGTCATTTCAACACTTTTTTTTTATTAACTCTTAAGCATGTTATTCAATATGGAGTGTGCTTTGTCACTTATGTTGGGGGATTTAAGTGTATCACTTTTATAATCATAAGTGCTCCTGAACTCATATATGCATATAAGTAAACGTTTTTGAAAATCATTTTAAGTAGTCTCTTCGCATGGTGGAATTTTTACCAATAAATTGGACTGATTTAGAACTAATTATAATATTTTCGTCAATAATTATTGAGTTTTATTAATGAAAAACAATGTAATACTGTAGCAAATATTTAAGGAGTTAAATGCTAAAATGTGTTTGTAAATACAGATAAACAACTAATTATTGAAGAACCGAAAGAGTAGTAACAATGATTTCTAGCATACATAATTATTTTTAATACATGTGGCCAAAAGCTCGAAGAGCCAAATTGTCTATGCAATGAATAGTATGTGGCTCGCGAGCTGCGATTTGCTGACCCCTGTCCTATACTGATGTAAATATATAAAAAGCGTTTCGCTAATTTGTGGACATCTAAAGCCATTGGCATCTTGGATTGTGTGAAATTGTTCTGGATTTTATCACGCGGTCCTTATTAAATATATGTCCTTAAAACTTTCCAATGAATTCTACATGTCCTGACCTTTTCCATGTTTGATGTAAAAAAAACAACAACTAGCATTTTGCTTCTGAGGACATCTAAAGTCTTTAGCAGTATCTATGAATCCGTGTGGAAGGAATACATTTTTCATAATTAACAGTACATGGATAGGTAAGAAATCTCAACGGATGATCAATGCATTTAAAGACTCATTGTTATAAAGCATAACTTAATCTTAGTTAATGTAAATGACAACTGGTAATGAGTTCGGAAATTCAATAGAGGGAAAGATGAATATGGATGGAAATTCTACGAATACTATTCTGAAAAATATCCTTGCATATTTGTTTTTGCTGTATAAACAAGATAATTTTAATTTGTTGAGAAATTTCAATTCATTTAAGATGTTTCTCAAACACGAACAAGAACACATATCAGAAATGCAGTATGTATAATGCAACGTCTTTATTTCATATTCCTTTAAAGGTGCTTCGGATTAGAATTCAAGATCTCTCAAGCTCGCTATATATTATTGCATATTATTGTGATGCTCTTCCTTTTATTCATAAAAATGAAAATGAACATTTTAATTTAGCAACAAAAAATAATTATTCTATAAAAAAACATTAAAATTATTGATATTTTGATTGAAAGTTTCGGTAACAAAAATTGTGATTAATTCAGTGGTTCAGTGCTTTCTAAAATTTCGATTAAAAATTAAAAATTTCTTTTTGAATTTAGTGTATCAACATCACAACAATCGTAGAACATAAACACTTGAAAATAAAAGGTTTCAGTACACACTTCAAACGATAGTACAGTTCACATAAATGAATAAATTCTTAAGAAGCTTTGTTATTCGGTACAAGTTAACTGATTCAAAAACAACAGCACAATTCACACAGACGTGACAAAATTTAGTTTATAAACATCACACCAATCGCAAAACATATACACTTGAGAATAAGAAGCAAAGTTCACATTTAAAAAATCCAACACAATTCACGCTTAAACATATTGTTCAATCAGTTCTTATCTCTAAGAAGTTGCTAGATTCAATAACAAAAATACATTAATAGTCACTAATGATCAATTCACTTCACTACTGGGAAACACATGGTGGTTTCAGTCGATAGTTTTAGGCTCTATCTCACATTGACAGACATAAAATTCCTGGAATTTTTCCAAGCCTTTCAGAAAAAAAATCAGAAAATTACATATTAAGTTTATAATTGTCGATGTTATGTTCTTAGTAATTAATAACAAGTTTTGTGAAGATTTTCGAAATACCTTTAAGTGGAAATATATTTACGTGTTTAGCTTTTTAAGAAGAAACCTCAAAATTATACGTCAACTTTTCTGCCTTTGAAAATTTATGTGTTTATCTCAAAACACCCCTTGCTGTGGTTTCCCATCTTAATGTAAATTATTAAGAGCTAGCCCAATGTTTTAATCTCTTACACAAAAGAGAAGCGACATGTGTTCTACCTGAAATTCACTTATTTAACTGAAGGCCAGTATATGCATTAGGTTGTTTCAGCTTGAGCAATGCTGATTAGATATTGATGTTTGACCTTGTGTCTCAGTATATCGTCTAATAAATTACCGAGAAGAATATGTAGTGCAAGTGAAAATAAAAATGTACTGTTTTTCTTATACGTGAAATTTGAATATGCATGGAGTGTGTCTCAAGGTTTATATGAAGGTATCCGTATAAAACTCATAAAAATTGGATTTGGAAATTGATTTTTGTATTTATATTTGACAGTTTAAGAGTTTTAGATGTTGTTTATGTTTGTTTTATAGAGAAAGAGATATTTTGTCAGATATTCTCTGAAACGACTAAAGAAATTAAAGATAATAAACCAAATCGTCATATTGCTTGTCAAAGCTCATTAAAATGTTATTTAAATTAGTAAAATAATCGACTTATCATTACTTTATAGTTCCAGTCGGACCCCTATTTAACGAATTTCGTGATTTAAGGAATTTTTCTCTTTTCCCGTTTAAAATGAAGGCAAAAAAAAAAAAAAAAAAAATCATATTTAACGCAAAAAAGACCTGGAATTAAAGATTTATTTTAGCTGTTAAATTTTTTTATTATTAGTTTGTATTAGAAAAAACTGGATTTTTTTCAAAAGACACATCCTTTTGGTTCGGAACAACAACAACAACAAAAAATGCTTTTCTTGTAGGCAGCAAATTTTAACGGGAAATATTGAGTGAGGGAATATTAACGTCGCACTGGTTCAGCTACACGAGGGCTTTTGGCGACGGTCCGCATAATTTTGAACTATGGTCAAGTGACGCAGACGACACCTGAGCTGGCACCCCCTCTCCTAACTACCACACCACACCAACGGGAGGACGGTTGAGCTCTCGACAGATTTAACGTGCATCGCTCCCCTACATGGCGGGTGTTCAGTGGTACTGGGATCGAACTCATGACACGCTAGCCATGATCCGATGCATAGACCACTTGGTTACCGCGGCCCTCGGGAAATGTTGAAGACCATTATTAGACTTAATACCACAGGTTCGAGGTTCAAACCCTGGTCTGGGCAAGGTTGACTCAGCCTTTCATCCCTTCAGTGGGTTGATCAAATGAGTACCAAGCTTGCTTGGAAACTTAACACTGTGGGTTTGCGCGTCAGACCGACCATCTGACCGGAACATCTGCTGATGCACCTCAGGACTCAAGGTCGCGTATACTGAGTTGGGCACAGTAGGCCTTGGCCCTCATGGGCTGTTGCGCCACTGAGTTAAGTTAATTTATTATTAGACTTAACAGGTGCAGATGAGTGATGTGTCATGAGTGCAATCTATCACGTGGGTCTTGAGTAGGACAGGAAAATCCTTTCTTATCCCATTTCAATTCACAACACAGGGGATATTTTTTTAAAGTTTTACGAAAACGATACATTTGATGACAGACTGCCCACCTGCGCCACTGAAGTTGAAGAAATTGTTGATTTGTCGGAGCCAACGAATAGCGATTCTGATGCAGAAATCGATAATGAAACTCCCATCAAAACTGCTACATTTTCTGATATTTTACATTGCTTAGAAACTGTGAAAACATACCTCTCTCTTATGCAACGGGATGTAAATGATGCAGTATTTTCTTCTCTGCATAGAGTCGAAAAATAACTTTTTCCACTCAGGAATCAAAAGGATTTTCAAACATCTATTAGTCAGTATTTTAAAATTTCTAATTAACTGATGTGAAACATTGTAGTAATAGTATTTTTAGCTGTTGAAAAAAAAAGTGTGTAATTTCTAACTATGAATGTTTTTGTGATGTTGCTTATACTTGTAGAATTTTCAAAAGGTAAAGGCAAAAAATTTGTATTTTTTGTTTAGACCCCGATGTAACAAATAAACTCGAATTAACGGACAAAATGTTCGGTCTTAATTAATTCGTTAAATCGGGGTCCGACTGTATTTTGTTATGTTAGCTTAGCATACGAAATTGTACAATTGAAATTTATTTATTTTGGTTAGAATGTAAAAAATTTGATTGATTTTGAAAAATACGAATGATTTTCTTAATGATATGATGATGGAACATTTTTAGTATTTCGTTCATACCTTCTATTTGAATTGAATTGCTTTTTTAAGTTTCATGTTATGGAAATGAATTGTCTCTCTCTCTATATATAAAAGTTTTTCGTGATGTTGTAATAAATTTATATATTCATTAGGTATAGTTTGTAAATATGGGTCGTAAAACGGTGAATTTAACTGACGAAAACGATTTGTCTCGGAGTCCCCCTCCCCATCTTCCAGCGCTTTCTCGAAAAAATGCGCTTACGTCATAGATCGGGATGTTATAGATTTCTCCAATCACTTCCAGAAGCATCCATATGGTCCATAATAATTTGTAATAAATCACAGGAGCAGAGTTTTAAAAAATTCGGTTTATGTGTAACATTGAAGGAAACAATATTTACTCATGGACAATTGTTTGTGGCTCGATCAAGGGGCAGAAGCAAAGACGGGGTAAAAATTCAGTGCAATTTAGTGGAAAAGATGATAAGGAACATTGTTTTTGAAGAGGTACTAAATTGAAGTACAAATTAAGGTGTGGAGATGAAATTTATTTTTCCTTGCTTACAATATATTACAAAAAAAAAGTATTACACACATAAAACATGTAAGTTAGTCTTACAATTTGAGCAATAAATATAAACAGTTGTATAGTTTGTATATAGGAGGGTGGTCCACCGGGTGGAACGGGGGTGCCTCCCCCCCCTAGTATAATATAATTAAAAAGACAAAAGTGGAAGTCTTTCAGTTTTTAATTAACTTTTAAACTGAATATATAAAATTAATTTCTTTTAAATCTAAAGTATCAGACAAAAGATTTGGCATATTAATTTTTTTTTATCTTTAAAGTGTATGGTATTTATATAATTAAAAAATGTTGAAAAATGACCTTTTTTTACTTTTATTTTCTTTATAAATTTGAAGCGTTATTTTTCTATTTAGTTGTTATTCATTATTTTTTCTTGTTTGCCGGATAATTTAATTTTACTTTCGTGACAAAAAATTTATGGTGATTTAAAATTTATAGATTTACACAAATATTTATAGTTTTGAATAAATATCAGCAACGAAGTTTTGGGTTCTCACATAACGTATCATAGTAACAGTTGGGCTCTATTATTCAAAACTATAAATATTTAAAACTCTTAAGCTTTTAGAGGTGGCGACTCCGTTTTTTGTATAAAAATTTTGTGCGACCCCAAAAGCATTGCACAAAGTTTTCTTTTGTATGTGTTTTATTTGCAGAATATTTTTATGTATGAAGTATATTGTTTTACAGTAATAAACATTCGCAATAAGTTTTACTTTGAAAATAGCTGTATAGTTTAATTAAGTAACAAGATAAAAAAACATAGAGCAATGTAATTACATGATAAATTATACTTAAACTATTTATTAAGTTAAACTATTATAACAATGAGCTGTTTATAAGTGTAGTCCTTTTGAGTTCCCTTCTGAAATCATCACATTTTACTATGTAACAATGGCATATACAAGGTAAGACTGTAAAGTAAGGTGACTCACTCCTCCTTTTGAAAATAAGAACAGCCTGACAACCTGACATGCGCATTACGATCTTCGATACGCAACGTTAAAGGTCTGGGTCATTGGCAAAGTTTCTTGATTCGTATTTGTTCGTGCGGTCGCTTAAGCGTAAAAGGAGTTAGTGCATTGCGTAATGGAGCAGAAAACGAATCTGAAGTTCTGTTTTAAAATGGGCCTTCATACTGCAATGTGTGTTTGACAGTTCCTCGCGCAGCAACAGGTTACGGAGTTATTTAACCCTCCTTATTCCCCTGATCTTGTGCCAGCAGACTTTTCCCTCTTTCCCCGACTGAAATTGGCACTGAAGGGACATTGATTTTCAAACACCTCAGACATTCAAGCTGCTGTTACCAAGGAACTTAACACAGTCTCAAAGGAGGACTTTTTCAAAAGTTTCCAGCACTTGTATGAACGTTGTCAGAAGTGTACTGTAGACGGCGGGAATTACTTTGAACGATATTGATGTATTTATCTGCATATATATAATAAAGTGATTATTATGATATTAGAGTCTCACCTTACTTTTCGATCTTATATATATATTTTTCACCGCATATATTTTTGAGTTAAGGGATGTCAACGCGTAAAAACACAATTCGCATAGAAAGGTTGACATTCTGAAACCGATGAATCTAGCAAAATCCGGTTACGGTAAAAAAAAAAAATACGCGTGCACTTGCGTTACTTTAACACTCGAACCTCGCCTATGTTCAGCTTGTGGAGAACTAACATCAATATGTGCAAAATAAATAAATAAAACAAATGGTTTTATTATAATTTAAGTTTAAAAATTCTTCTTTGTAGGTACTTTTTTTATATCTTGCTTATATTTCAGGTACAATGTGTTAAATTATTTGTTAATGGCGAACAAGTTATTTTATGCAAAAAGATATGTCAAAAATCCTAAAATTTTTAACGGCACCAGCTGTCATGCGACTCCATTTGTGGAGTCACAAACCTCTTATTTAAGAAATATTGATCTGAAACACTTTGATGCTATTCAATGTAAATGAAAACTATTATCGTCATTTAATAATAGCTATTTTACTCTATGTTGAAAGTTTCACTTCCCATAATTGAATAATAGTATTTTACTCTACGCATTTTTTGTTGAAAATTTCCTTCCTCATAATTTAATAATTGTTGAAAGTTTCATTTTTCTGAAATTTTATAATTACGGTTATCAGTAATCATGGTTATTTATTCAATTTTTTTCTTTATTATATGAATAACTGAGTGGATGTTATTTTCCCAATTGTTACACATAGGCAGATTTTTATAATTATATCTAAATTTATTGGTTTTATATTATACATGCTTTAAAATTTTTCTTGCAATGCGGAAAAATCTTTATGTACAACGTGAAATTTTTATATTACATGTTGTTTACTGCAAACAAAGAGGTAGTTTATAACTGGGATTAAAAGCAGATGTAGATTTGAAAACTGTAAATCTACTGCTGTAAATATCGAAGATATACTCTACGCAGTGGCGTAACGTACACTCCCGCATCGCGGGGGGGGGGCAGGGTTCAAGGGGGCCCAAAACCTGACTGTGCAGGGGACCTAATATTCTCAGTTACGCCACTGACTACGCTCAAGTATGGGCCTTAAAAATTAATTTAAAAAAAGGAGCTTGAATATTTAATACTTACTTTTCACTGTAAGGAATTTAAAAGAAATGAAAAAAAAAATCTTATCTTTGAGCAAAAAGTATCTGTAATAAAAGTATGAAAATAGCATGAAATAAGTGTAAGGATTCAATGACCCGAATGAGTATGAATAAAAATTAATAATTGAATATTATCAAGAGGAAAATTGTATGAAAAATGAGAACAAAATATGCATGATATAAGTAATCGTAATAAATAATATATATGAATTTAAAATACATATTCAAAGAAATAAGCAAAGAAAAAATTCAAAGTGAATTGTGGAGGAGGGACTTGTTTTCTAATGAGGGTGTAGTGTGGAATTTTTCGATTTTTAAATATTTTTCTTTTTTGAAAACATGATCTTCAAATATATATTTTTAAACACGTTTCAACCACTTGCCTGATTATCCCGAGTTATCTCGGGTTTGTATATATTGCACTTAATTATTATCCCGAGAAAACTCGGGTGAAGCAGAATTTGTCCGTACGATTTGTTTTATCACGGTTTTACTCGGCGTGGAGAATGAAAGGAAATATATAGCTTTGATTGGGGTAGTTTGCCAAGGATTGTTGGTTTCGCGGTTCTTTTAGCGGGGCTGGTCACGTGTTTTCCCTATTATATAGTACACGTCGGCTTGTGGATTATTAATGTATAAAGAAGGATAGTTGCGTTGAAAAAAAAGTAAAATAATGGGGATGATGCAAAATAGAATAAGCGATGATTTTCCAGATAGTGATTATGAAGAGGTGAACATTGGAAATATTGGAAGTGATTTTTTTGTTTGTAGCCTTATTGAAGACGATTGTATGCCCTTATTAAGGCAATGTACTCTTATGTTCTCGTAAAAGAGATTCCAGAGATAAGCCAATTAGAAAAGAGACCAGATAACCAGTGTACAGAATGTTAGGTATCACTTTCTGTTGTCCCTTCTTTCAAAAACTATCATACAAAGACTAATATTTGAATTTTTTCAATTTTCCCGAGATAACTCGGGACAGTAAACTTATGTTAAAACTGAATGCTTTTATACCTGTAAAAAATTAAAAATTCAACTTAAAACCTACATATTTTGTTTTGTTTCATTTCTTTGTATTTAATAATAAAATAAAATAAAAATGTGATGATTTCTTACAATTTTTTTCAAAAAAATATGTAAATGACGCGGTTAAAAAGCGAATTCTATTGATACAACTTAGTACAATATTTTTATTTTATTTCTTGCATTTTGAGCAAAAATCTTGCAATCTACTTGAACTTAGTTTTAACCGAGAACGTTTCTTATTTATTTATTTACAGTATATTAGAGAAAATTCTCGACTTCTTTTACTTTATCTAGTACATTC
The DNA here is from genome assembly GCA_019973975.1 of Trichonephila clavata. NCBI lineage: Eukaryota > Metazoa > Arthropoda > Arachnida > Araneae > Nephilidae > Trichonephila > Trichonephila clavata. The sequence goes on along the minus strand of BMAO01015251.1, from coordinate 20,314 downwards.
TTTACCACAATGAAGCTTTGCTACCCTACGGTTACGACTCATCATGTAGGTTGCTAAACCAATGACAGTTTTTACTTTCACAAGTTCATTGACTTACAAAAAACAAAAAAGAAAAGAAGAAGAAGACTGCTGGACCACACTGAGCTCTTTCGGTTAGCATGACGCAAATCAAGAGCATTGTTGTCCATTTTTTTTTTTTATTACCTTTTCTCTAATTCATCCAAAGGCTCTTGGTCAGGAACTTTTAACCCTGAACTCTTTAACCTGGGATATTGCCGCAATAGAGCTAGTTGCCCAACTGCAAAAAGTTAAAATTATAAGCTGAAGGATTAAAGAAGTATACTTAAGTTTTTAATGCTGAGTGCTCCAAAAGCAAATGACGTATTTTGAAAAACTTATACAAAAAATACACACGTGGTTAAGCAGGCACGAGTTAAGGTAGACACGTGAGGTTTAGAACGTGGAGAACATTAGATACTTCCTTTTCTTTTTTTACTCATTACTTGTAACTTTACTCATCACGTGCAAAAAATAACACTCCCTCTTGCAAAGCTTTCGACTGGCAAGCAAAAAGAAGTATAATAGGCATTTTCTCTACATTATAAGATCTTTTTTAATTGCCTGTCATTGCTTTTGAAATAATATGATGAAAATCTTTTTGGTTTTTTTAAAAGGTCCAAGTTTGAGATTTCACAATAATTCGAAATATACTTGCTGAATTTCATTTCTAATTGAATAATAATTGTTTATTTAGTAGAATATCATTAACTCAAGGCCTGATAATAAAAACATTACCCTTTAAATCATACAAATCGTGTATTATTAATATAATTTTAAAAGAACATACGCGGGAGTTTAAAGCAAAGTAAATCTTTCACGTTTATGAACGTGTAATCAAAGGTTCTCAAATATTTTAAGCGTATCTGGCGCCTGAATTCTTTATAGGGTTCAACACTGGATGAATGCCTATTAATATCTATTTTCAGTAATATTAATTGCGAACATCAGTGCAGGCATTATCATAAATTAAATCGTGGACCGCGAAAAATGAGGGGGAAAAAAAGATAAAGCATACTTTTTTCATAAACAAAAATCAATACATACAATTAGATAGGTATAGACAGGGGGAAATATATTTTGTAATAAATATGCATGTAAGAAAGCCTCTTTCTTCAATTTATCTTTATTTCATACCGTATTTATTCGAATCTAAGCCACACTTTCCCCCCAATCTTAATGCTACTGAAAATCGGGTGCGACTTAGAATGGAAGGCAGAAAAATCCGTTTGATGGGGGTAAATTGAACAAGATACTGATGGTTTGAGGTTACAGGTTCATGAATATATTTAAAAGTTTTAATATTGGTAAAATAAATTAATTATTCACTTCGTTTAAGTTCTCATTTTAACTATTTTTTTAAAGTTTCGTAAATATTATAATAGGGTTTTACAGTAATCTTTATTTTTTCACAAAAATGTGTTGAAGATTTGGGGTGCGGCTTAGATTCGAGTAAATATATCTTTTTTCTGAGTGAGGGAGTGCTTATTAACTTCTGACATTCTAAAGCAGCACAAGGGCTATTGGTGACAGACCTGGTTATTTTTAACCGATGTCAAGTGACACTTGATTTGGAACACCTGTCTCTCTTAACTTCCACACAATCCCAACGGATGACTCTCAGCCACGACACATTCAACGTGAATCAGTTCCTCTACATGGTAGGTCTTCAGTGGCTTTATAGGGTTCGCATTCTTGACACGCCAGTTACGAGTTCGGGACCTTAATCACCAGGCTACTGTGGCCCTACAACTTCTTTTTGAAGAAACTTGGTAACATTTTTCACATTAACAAAATTTTCCAAATTTGATTGAATTTGCTAAGTTGTAATTACTTTTAAAATGGCTTGAATATGCTTTTCTGTAAATCTTGATATTTCCCCAATGTTGTTAATAAGATAAAATACGTTTAATTGCTATTAACACAGTGAGAAATCAATGGGGATAAGTAATTATTGAATTCCAACATCCATTTATTTTTGTTTCAATACGGAAATGAACCGAGTTTCAATGAGTTCCAATTGTAAATTTTCATCAACAATTCTGAATGAAAGAAAAGTAAATAATTGAAACGAATTTTCCCATTCCTTGAAGTTCAAAAATCTTTTTCCAAATTTATTTCCAAACAATTTACTTTGACTAGCGCAAATTCTGAACATTTCAGTTGTGATTTCTGTAAAAAGGACTGGCAACATTCAAAGTGAGATAAATTTTCTTCTTAAGTTTGTTTTTGCCACATTAATAATTTAAGCTTGAAAACATTGAGTGGAAAATAAACGAATTTCTGTGTAGTAAGTTAGATTGGTATTTATATATTCTAGAAATTTACTAAATTGACGTGATTAAGTTCACTAGCGCAAATATTATTTACAATTTTAGCAACTTTTCTTCAAAACATGCCTGATATTTAGCGCTTTGGAGCATAATGTTTAGGGAAAAATGCTACAAAAGTGTAGGAAAAGTCTTTTAACTTATATGAAGTTAACCTTTACTTGTGTAATAATTCCTCTAATAACACCATTCATAGCAGAAGCACCACCATCATATGCAAGGAAAAGCGGTTTTTATAATCATAAATTATATTTATTTTGAAAAAATACATCATTGCATTAAAAATTTCAACCGCAGAGTTCTTTACTTGCTTTAGGTTCACATCACATCCACAAAAAAAAAAAAAAAAAAAAAAGAGAGAGAGATAAAAAACAGCTCTTTTAGCTTCTTGTGCGCATGTGCTTTCGTCATTACAATCATCCTTACTGTATAATCACGCAAATGTGGCCTTACTAATATGATATATGTATATGACGCACGAAATTTTAATTAGAAATTATATTTAGTTGTATAATATTGCTGTCATGTACAAGTATCTAACAGTAGAGTATAACGTAAATTTATCTACTTACAAAAAAGTTTATTCTACTTGTATATTGCTGTTTCTTAAAATTGTAATTGATGTTAACTTCGATAGAATCTGGATCAGTTTTTACAAATTGACAAGTTCCTAAAAAATATAATTAAAAAACTGATTTAAATGAGGCACTTACTTAACAGCTATAAAAAATAATTTTAAAATTAGTAGCTTTGTTGAAGAAAGTTTAAAATTAAAAAAAATTCGACTACTTGTAAAGATTTTTTTTTAAATGTGAGATTTCAACTGTTCTCTAAAATATTGTATTTAAAATTTATAAAAATAATTTTCTAATTTTTTTAAAGGGGAATAGCGTATAGGTAAGCAGAAAAGACGTTCATGAATTTTAAAAATGCTTTTATTTTAAGGAGAAAAAGAAAAGAATATAAACATTAAGAGCATTTTTTAGCCCTCATAATATTCTGTTTTTCTGCAATTACAAATTTCTTAAAATATAATATCTAACACTATCGCATATTACCTATATTAGGTAATTGCGTTAAAAATAGCTGAGGAAGTTAATAGCATTTACTCAAATACTTCCTTTCGAACTTTTCAAATACTTCTGATTCACAGTACTTAATACAAAAAAGAAAAGAAAAAAAACATTTTAAATTAAAGTCAATATTTACATTATTAAAAGTCTTATTTTTTCTTTCGAAATGCAATGTCACTTCTTGCAAATATTTTAAAATATAGTATTTGATTGCATATTGTTCTTCCAAGGTTTATTGTAACCCCTGAAAAATTGCATGTTATTTATTTTGATAATCTGTGCATTTCGGGAATATTCTATAATGAATTATGTCCTTCAATTTTCTGCTTTTCACTGTCGATCTCTTTATTTTTAAACAGTATTGCGCAGTTAATTTCATTAAACAGAGGGAGAATTGTTTAATTTTCGGTGTCTTTCTAATGTATGATTTTGTCTCATAGCTCTTCCCCCCCCCCTCCCCCAAAATCATATTTCTAGAAAGAGCCGCAACAAACTAGTTCTAAAAGTGAAATTTCTGGATTTTTTACTAGGGGTTTTTTAGACTTCCATCTACGTCAGTAGGAACGAGTTTCTCATTAAACCCTCCAGGCTCGAAACGAAACATTCAAGAGCAAAAGCATATGAGCGTGAAGATCATCTGCTTTCTCCCAATTTGAAGAGCGTTATAGTTCCGACTTGTCAAACTTTCTCCTGGTGAATCTCCCGCTTATCAGGTAAATACTATGCGCGTATTTTACTAATTGTTCAAAAATTTTCAGGACTAGCTCGGGTTTTTATGCTTAAATATCAAACATTTGCTGAATTTTACCATTTTGTTCCCCCCTTTTTAAAAAATTTGATATATATGTTTTCAATTTAATTTTCAATTTTTTTCTCATCTTATGAGACATTGAAGAAGTATTTTCATAGATTATTTTATAACCTTTGAGGCTACATTACATCCTTTTGGATTATCTATTTTTTGAATTTTAACATTTTAAAAATGTTTTGTTTTTTTACAAATCAATAGATTTTTGAAAAAAAATTTTTGTCTTTGGAATTACATTATGATTTGAATCTTAACCACGTATATGAATAACAGTGATTTTTTTTTCAAAATTATAATATGAATTATTATAATAATTATAATGTATTAGAAATATTTGAATAATTTCGGCGTAAGTATTCTCTAAAATTCAGAATATAATTTTAAAACTTGTGGTGCAAATATCACTCTTCATTACATTATATTATTGAAATTTGATACGGTAGATATTTATAATCTGCTTTCTTATATTTAAATTATTTTACATTTCATGAAATCAAGAAAGTTTTGTGTAGGTGTATATTTATCCTTATTCTTAAGACATATTTGTAATTATTGTTTTGAATAGAACAATGTTGATGTCTAGAAATTCGTACATCACTTTTTCATCAATTTATTAAGTTTGATAGAAAGAATTGAAGAACTCCTAGCCTGTGTGGTAGGAATATCTTGAGAACATTACGTGAAATGAAAGATTTTGAATATAATAAGAAATCCTCATCCTATATTTTTCAATTATATTCGCTCAAGTAGAAAATATAAAAAGGCATTAAAAGATAATTAAAAATTAAATAAATGTGAGGTATCTGAACGTAAAAACTGAAAAGCTGAAAAAAAATAATAAAATACAATAAACTTATTCGAATATTTATGGGGTTCATAAATCAAAATAAATACAGCCGAAAATTTTGACCATTAATAAAATTATTGCATAAAATTTTAAATACTATGTTAATAATAAATTAATAGAGATATTTTATGCATTTTTTAATAATATATGTAATAAATTCATAAAAATATTTTGTAATTTTTTAATAATAAATTAATAGAAATATTTTATAAAAGTTTTAAAAGAGGAGAGTTACTATAAAAAATAATTTAAAAATCACATTTTTTTATTACTTATTTCTTGATTCTTGATTTATTTCTTGTTATACTCGTTCTCTTATACTAATCATAACTATTGTATAAATTACATTTGGTATGCGTTGACCTTAGCAGAGTTTGATGAACCACAGTAATAATTCCTAACCTGTTTCTACTTCAATCTAGAGGTCATAAAAGAGATAATGTTTGGAGCGTTTGTAAACATATGCAAAATGAAATAAACTACAAGAAGCCTTACTATAATATTTAAATTGTTTATAATGAGATAATTGTTTAGTTTTAGAAATATTAAATAAAATCTAATTGTGGTTTTCTCGCAGCTGAATGCCTGCGGAATATTTTATTTTTATTTCATACTTGTGATACCAAAGCTTTTTATGGAAATATTAACGTGTCTCATAGCTTAACAAAAAAATTTTAGTAAAAGGGAACTGAAAAAAGATAGTTTGTGCAAAAATCATTCAGACTATATTTTCTTTTAAAAAACAGAAGCACCTATTAGAAACTTTATTTCAAATTAAAAATTGCTTCAATATTAATTATCATATTGTGATTTCTCTACTGTATCTCTAACATTCATTTTTCTATAACATAAAAACAGACGCAATAAGAAGCTATCGAATGGGACTGTACTGAAACCGAAACGCTGAAACCCTATCACATAAATTGAATGTTCTTTTTAGCGCGTTTTTCACGTAGTGTAAAAGAAGCGCTATTAGGACGCAAATTTCGTCTTCGTTCCATATTTTGTCGTACCTTTTTCTCAGCCAATAATTAACCGATTGACCTCGGGTTTTCGGCATTTGGTCGCATTTGTGCCCTAGATGAGCAGAATCATATTTAAATTTAATAATTTTATTAAAAAATTAAAAAATTTTTAAAATTTTTTTTAAATTTTTTTTTAAGTATAGTACTACTTTTTGTTAGTAAAAAAATCATTAGTTGCATTATTGTAAAATACGACATGTGAAAAACTCGCTAAAATTACTTGGCCATGCCAATGATTGATATCTTGTTTCTGTATACAGTTATATTCTAGACTACTACTAAAGGAATAATTAAATAAATAATGCATTATAATCTACCTCTGTTGCTCATGCAAACTGTTATCCGGTTGGGCATCGACTCATAAGAGTTAATGAATGTCCTCCTGTGGAAATGCTTACTATTAGTGAATCAGATCGCCACGTTCCAGGAACAGCCACACAGGTGCCTGTTCATAAGTTTTAACGTTCTCTTTTAGAGAAATGTTTGGTTACCACGCCAGAGCTAGGGATCGTTGGAGAAGCATAAAGATCGCAGAAGAAATGCCTACCGTGAAGTGCCATGCATTATTCTATTGGAATGTAAGCCCAAGGGTCTTTCGAATGAATTGCTATACCTTGGGGAATAGAATCTCGTCTACGTATTGCCATGCTGTGATGATATCAGGAATAGCAATCAAAGGATTCCAGTTATCAAACGAAATGACACCCCATACTAATAAATGAATTAATCAAAGTTTTCTTTATGCAAAAAAATCACAATTCATTTTTAGTACATTTAAATTTTAAAAAAGTAAAAATACATTTTGCAATAGAGAGGGAAAATTGTGTATTTATTGGTGTTTCTAATATTCGAGAATGTTTTTTATTCATTACAAAAAGAATTCATGTGTTTTTTTTATGTATATTTATTTTACCATTTAGATAATCCTCGCAAAGGTTTACAGTGTTGAGTTGTACAGTTAAAACGCAAAATTAGGATCAGTAAATTGATTATTTTTATGTATGTAAAGAAAATGTATATTTACTATTAGAGTAGTTTTCAATGTAAAACAGTGTTTCTCCCGTACCCGTAGTAGATGATCACAGTTTTAAAATATCTAAATTTTCGAATTTTTTTGTCCCGGAAAAAGAATGAATTTGTTCTTCTCTATTACGCACTAGTTCAGTGTCCTCGTCAGTGGCTCAAAATTACGAGGTCTGTAGGCAACAAACCTTGTATGGATTACTTTTAAGTACGATGTAAATAATAAAATTATTAACTATTTCAAAAATTATATTATTGTATTTTTCTCGATGTATTTTTATGTACGCTAAATATTATCAGCGTATTTTCACAAGCTCTAAGCATTATGATTGAATTTTCTCGTACATATCAATGAATTTTTAACCAATCTTTAAATCCGGCGGATAAGTTGATTTTATTTCTTTTCTTTTCCAGTTTTTTCGAACTACAGATTTTTTTTATTTTATCTTTCGAATAAGACCTGCTGAGTGGTACTTACCTGTGTGTGTATAGCTATGATTATAATTACTGGAAGGCTTGTTCAGTCCGAAATCCTGTCTTCATCTCTCTCCAAATGCATTGGACCAGCTTGCAATCGTTTCATCAACACCGCTAGCGTCAAAGAAGCATCTTTAGCAAGAGCTGTTCCACACAAAGAAGATGCTTCATATGAAGAGGCTATGAAAGAAAGGGAGATAGAAATTCAAACTTGCGGGAAACTTTTCGAGAAATGGAGAAAAGAAAAGAAATTCTGGAGTGTACCTAAATCAGACATTACCTTCAGAGTAAAATATATTGATACAGGTCATCAAGAACAAGAATTCATGCCAACAATCATTTCTTTGCATGGGTCTCCTGGAAACTACAAAGAGTTTAATTCAATCACGACTTCTCTCTGCAAAAAAGGTGTTCGAGTAATTGCCCCTAATTTTCCTGGTAAGTACAATTGTGAGGTCTTGTTTCTTTGAAAAATATGTTTTCTTGTGTAAGTGATTTTCCTAGCTATCGAAGAATAAAATTTTTCAAATACGAATTTATTTTAATTCATCAGACATGTATCGCAATTTAAGGCTGTCTTCGGCAAAAGTACAAGAACTTGAACTAAACGCGAAACGCATTTTATGCCAGAAAAAATGATAAAATCGGTCAAAAAATGATAAAATATGTTGCTCTTTAAGGGATAGTGAAGCCGGAATATTATATTAATTGTTCATTTATTTTATATCTGAAAAAATGTACCTAATTCGGGTCCTATTTTTTAACATTAACCGAAGACAGCCTTAAAGGATCGCGTTAAAAAATTCTCATTAATCGGACCCTACTTTTACGGAAAAGATGTTCTATGAAATGGAGATAAGGAAAGGAATATCATTTTGAAAAATTATTTCAAAATTTAATATTGTCACAAAAAAAGTTGAATTAAAAAATGGAAAAAGGCTTAATTTTGGTTAGATGTTTTTAGACTCAAAATAAAAAATATTTTTTACAGTATAAATAATAAAAAACGAGCGTTATTGATAAATAAGTACTGAGTAGTGAATAGAACAATGCACATTTCTACACGTTTCATAACTCCATCTGTCTTCCTGCACTGTCCGATCTAAGTTTTTTTCCGTCTTCCGCACTTATCGCGCACTGTAATTTCGAAAGTAGGTTTTATTTAAAAATTTAGTTGTTGATATTCAGTAAAAATTAAGTGTATGTACTTGATTTTTTTTTCTTGTAACTGTTCAGTAAGTGTCCTCTCATCGCAATAAACGTTGAAAAGTACTCAAATACTTGTTTTTCTTTTTTAAAATTACTTAGACATATTTTACTATAATAAAGTTCAAATGTCTAAACTTCGTCCCCTTTGTGGCAGTACTTAATATAAAAGTTATTATTTTTATTGAATTTTCCCTTCATCTATACCAGAGGACTTTTCTTCCACATAGGCAGGCTTTGAAATTCTGTAAAAATATTTTCGTTCCACTCTAAAGTATAACGTGTCCCAAAATCACGCAAGAGAAGTAATTTTCATAAGAAACAAAAGTTTATAAATAAAAATTGTAAATTTGTAATTTGTTCACAAAGTATGTGTAGTATAGGGTAATCTATGGAATTGAATATCGGGTTTGCTGGCACATACGCATTCTTTAGTTAAAATTTTCCATGGCAGTTTTGCATTCATGTGGCTGTACTTCGTTGTCAAAATGTTCAATTTTCTCTTTTAAGATGTAGATGATCGTGGGATTGTTGACTTAAACATTACACAACAAAAATCTCCAGGGAGAAAGCCCAACGGCGTTAGAACGGATGATCCTGGCGATAATTCGAACGGGAAATTATCCGACCAGGACATTTTAAAGAATTGCTCAAACATAAAAACCCATTGTTCTTTCGTGCAGTGTTTCATTTTTAATAAACCTTTAACTAAGTGAATTACAGTGACTATTGCTAAATTATTGAGCGAATTTTTATAAATAAGAAATTTAAAGCTCACATATAGGTGAAATCCGAATATTTTAAAGAAAACATAATCATATTTCATAATAAATGCTCCTAAAAGTAAAAATGTCTACCGAATTGTGGAAGTTATAGATTTAAAGAACATATACTAAATTCAAAGAATTGCCCCAGTACGAAAAATTAAATATCACGTTAAACAACAAAATATTTCGAGAATCTAAAGTGTCATTTTCTAGGGCTATTCATAGTGATCAAAATTCGTTAATTTACTTCGAGACCAAAGAGATAGCACTTGTAATAAAACCCATCAAAACAAAGGAGATATGGGGGGGGGGGGAATATGTTCCATGATTACACAGTGAAAAAGTAATCGAAAGGTAAACATCACTGGAGGGTATATTGCGGAAGTCGATCAATTTTAAGGCCAAGGTCAGTCAATATGTTGGGTTTTTTGAGAAATTTGTGGATTCATCGAGAGATTTAATACAAACAGCTCCCAAAAACCTTGGCATTTATATTTTGCGCAACGCCTTAGAAACATTGTATATTGCAAGCGTAACAATTGTTAATTAATCGTATTTGTTGCGAATTTCTAGAATAAACTTGTTTTAATTCATCAGACATGTTTTATTTTTTGCTATTACAGTCGACTCTCGATAATTCGAAGTTGAAAAACTTCGAATTATCGAGAGTTCGAATTATCAAGAGGTTAAGAAAAAACTTTTTTTCCCCTAACACATTTAAATTTGAAATTATGTAATAAAACAACAATTCTACATATGAATAAAATTACTTAAATTTTTTTTTAAAAAAGTACATATTATACAGTATAAACATTATACGGAATTTAATAATCATGTATTAAAAGAATACATTTATATTAAAATTCTCTTTCGCGCCCACCAAATCTCTTCAATTCCTCGTTGGAAAGGAAATCTGCCAAAACTGTAAAATTCTCACGCATCATTGTAAAGAAAAATTATTCAGTTTTCCAATGTCCATTTCTCGCTGTACGTCATTCTCCCTATAATTTATGTTGAATTAAGAATGGAGTACATAAAGATTTACGATCACTTTCTGCAAGCTTAGGAAGAACTAAGTTTTTGGAGCACAGATGGAATAAAAATTTTGCAAAAGGGGGAGGGGGGTGAATGATTATTTTGTATACAATTAATAATAGTATAGGTGGTTCTTACAATCCTATCAATTAATATAAGCAATTATATGCTATATTCATATAAATTCCTTGTCGAGTCATAAAAACCAGAATTTTTTCAGATTTTTGTAGCAGTTTTCTTTACAAATATTCAATATTTGTTTAAGATTAACTATATTTTCGATTATTAAATTTGTCGTTTGGGTCTAGAAGTTAAATAAATGATAAAAGAGTAATGTATTTGTACCATTATCTCAATTGGTATTTTGTTGTAGGAAGTGAAATAATACAGCCATCTGTATTTCGTCACACTCCTGAAGAAAAAGCTGAATTTGTTAGAGATTTTCTTCGAGCTCTTCGTGTTCCAAGGTAAAATTATGAAATTATCTTAATCAGTTTCTAGAAATTTATGTTAAAAATAAATAAATAAAAAATTACACTTAAAAGTTACTTTTAGTACTTTAAAGTTTTTGTTTTTGTTTTTTTGTACATTTATTTTCAAATGCGCTGTGGAAATGAATGTATACAATTTTTGTTCAATTCAATAAACATATATCGTTATTTAACATCGGGAATAGGTTATAAATAATTCTGTTCGTTAATGACACAAATATAGGAAAAAATCGTGTTCTGCATTGCTTTCGAGAAAGACTAAGGGGATACAAAATGACGATATCGTACCAGATATTAATGCTACAACATGAATAAAATAAAATCTGTACATGAAAATAATAATAATAATATTCTTGGAAATATTTGTCAGCTTCGTAACCACCGAAACTTAAGAATCGCAATACCGCCCTCTTTATGGGTTTTATTCCAATTATTTTCGAGTTCTTTCTATGGATTTTCGAATGAGATGCTAGATTTATGAAAAAACTTTCGCACAAGCATTCGAAAACATTGAAACATTTTGATATATTTTTTTTTCAAACTTTCTAATAGTTTTCTTGTTTTATCGAGCGTATAAGCAGTATAAACAAAAAAAGGAAAGAGAAAATTAATATACTTTTCAATTTTACTTTTTAAAGTCCAAAAGAGATTCTTAGTTTAACATAATATAACTTGTAGCTGAGTTATTAAATTGTCAATTTAATTTCTAACACATACTTAAAAGCGTAGGTTTTGATTTTTAACAAATTTTCCCCATTATTTCTTAACCATTTAAATTTTTAAATAAATGATTCTCATTCATATATTTTTAAACAATAAATTTAAAAAAAATCCAAGAGACATGTTTTTTGCTGCAAATATTACATTGATTTAATGATTAAGGGGGTTATATATTAACAAATACTCTATTTTTTCTCTCCCTTTAGCGTAGACATGGTTTTGTGCCATAGCAGTGCTTTGTTTCCAGGCCTTCAACTGAGCTTGGATAATAAAGACATTTCAGTGAATTCATTGGCCTTAATTAATCCCACTGGGCTAGAAATTCCAAGGTAAGAAATTAATAATAATACTAAAGTATTTATTTGTAATACATGATGTTCAAATATTTTTTCATAATTTCTCATAAATACTATTAATTAAAATATTTTAAACTTTAAAATAATTTATTGTAATAATATATGGAAATGAAAAAATTGGAATCTCTATCAATTTAGGATATAAATGCAAATAAATAAGAAGAAAAGAGCAAGGAATATTTTGTTCATTATTTCATTTTGTGTGCTCCTGTGTAGAAAAAAAATACAAAAACTAGATTTTAAAAATGTTTAATCTTTTAAATAATTAAAGCTAAAACTTAAAATATATTTTTTATTTTATTCAAGATGTAGTATATTTATTAAAAAAATTATATATTTACAACACAAAAAAAAAAAAAAATCTTCTCCCCCCAGCTACCAATTATTTAAACAATTTCTTATGTAATACTCAAAACTCAAAATAAAGGTGGATAGAAATGTGATCAGAAGAGGAAAAACTTCTCATTTTATTTTCAAAATCAGATGCCATTGGCTACTGTAAAGCTTCTCAAAATGGCATTAAGGATTCCTGAAAATAACTTTTTTTTGCACCGAGTTCTAAAAACTAGTTTTGTTTATTAAATTTTTTCAGAATAAAAATTATTTGATTTTTTTTTCAGGCTTCTGCAGCCGGTTTGGTTGACTAAACCTTTAACTAGACTTTCTGAGTTCCCGATGGGATATCAACTCACGAAAATGGTCGGACAACGTCTCGCCAAGAAACCTGAGTTGAAAGGTGGAACTTTCGAAGAGCATTTTCTTTCAGCATTTACTCTTCTTCATTCAAATATTCCAAAGGTAAAAACATTTTTTTGCTATTGTTACTTTATTAAAAGCATATTAAAATAATTATTTTACAAAGCTCTAATTTACCTTTCTTACAATACTTATATCATTACTAAAATATGTATCCCGTAACTGCGCACTTTAAGAAGAATATATTGAAAAATAAATTAAGTGCAAGAGTAAACAAAGAGTAACAAAAAATTAATAAAACTAAAAATAATTAGTATGAAGAATTATTCTCATATCGATGCGTTTGTACTTAAACAAGTTATGCTACAATAATTGGTAAATATTTTAAAGTAAAATTGGTAAATATAATTTAGCTTGAGAAAATCGGCAATTGTTGTTATTTTCCATACTTTGTTTTAATTAATTGCAAAATTGCCTATATATGCTGCCAATGATTTGTAACTAAATAGTAATGCGAGAATGTGCTGTTTCTGCCACAGAAAGGATTCTAGAATTTTTTTTAAAAAATTCGTTATCACATGACATATTATGTCAACATTGTAGCTTTGTATAAACCGGAGGGAAATGAAAAATTTTGTAAAAAGGAAATATATTATTTTATGAATGATAAAAAACACCATTGAAACTTTTTTCTACACTCTTTTATTTAAAACAGATTTTTTTAAATAAAAATAAAGGTACTCTATTAATTTGAACTAAGTAATAAACATAAAAAACACTTTCCTTCATGAGTGCAAATCACATATAAACGAGAATTTTTTAAAAGATATTTTCTGAAATATTACTTACAAACATTTCTCTGATGTTATATTTTTCATATACAGTCGACTTTCAATAATTTGAAGTTGGAGGGACCAATGAAAAATTTCGAATTATCAAGAGTGTAGAAAAAAATTTCCAAAATACACGAAGACAAATTTTTTTTCTAACACACTTAAATTTGAAGCTATGTGATAAACAACAATTGTACGTATGTATAAAATTATTTTAAAGTATTTTTTAAAAAGTACATATAATACAGTATAAATATTTTTATGGAAGTTAAAAGTCCTCTATTAAAAGATTACATTCAATACATTCATACACTATCCTACTCATCTCTTCTTCACAAAAGTGGACCATCCTTTCTGAAAACACGTGTAGCAAAGCCACGTGTTAAACGAAAAATATGGACAACTGACAACAGATGCGGTTGGTCTATTGTCAACTTAAAGGAATAAAAAAAAATTAAAGTGTCTTTTCGCCTGAAGAACTGGAAAACACTAAAAAGGGGAAGCAAACAGATGGTCATCAAAGGGACTACGTTACAGGGAAGACACGCACAGACAACATAACACAAAACTTGTAAGCTCCACCCTGTTTATTACAGGACTGCTCATGATAGTAAGTGTTCAAATTGCCGAGAGTTTTATAAGATAACTTCAAATTATATATAGCGTGTTGTAGTCTGACCAGCCACAGATTTTACGTCGAAATATTGAGTGTACCAAAACGTATTGTTTTTGTTCGAAATATCAAGAGTTTTTCAAGGGACTGAGCATATACTTCGAATTATCGAGAGGTTCGTATTATCGAGGGTTTGAATTATCGAGAGTCGACTGTATATCCTCTTTTAAAATCTACATGTTCTTTTTCAACATACTGGGAATATTTTCTTATTCTTTTGTGATAAAAAGAAGACGTCGCGAAGTCGAGGTGGGCATACTTCAATGTTTGTAAAATACATGATATCCAAAAAACAAAAAAATAGCAAATGTAGTTTATAATTAGTTTATTAAATCTTTGAATAGTCAATATCAAAATAAATTAAATATATGGGGATGTTTAACTTTACCCAACTTTATCTAATAAGGTTTATTATAAGATTTATTTATCTTTTGATCTGGGAGCACACACACACACAATAGACTTCAAATAAACCGATCTGTTTCACTATGTGTTCATTCACTACTAAATAAATGAAGAATAAAACGATGCCGAAAGATTATTTATGCTTTAAATAACGCATCATGAGTGCTATGGTAAAATATGAAAAATATAGTCTGCTTATTTACATTTATGCGTACAATCTTAGAACTAATACCACACTAGCTGAACTTTTTTTTTCTAAAATCAAATTTTAATCGAAAGAATTAACTTGTAACATGTATATACTAATAATCTTTTATTACTTTGTTCTTTCTAAATCTACTAAACTTCTTATTATATTGTTTTCTATATAACTGTACTTTTTAAAAAAAAATTAGTTATTTATTTGAAAAAAGAATAAATATTCAGAAACTAAATTAACAATGGAAAAAAAAACTATAACAGTGATTCCTTACAGCAAGGTGCTTTATTTCAAACGCTTCTGGACCAGAACTTTCCTGTCTTCATGGCCTTTAGTCACAATGATAAATTAATCTCTAGAAAGACTTCTTACAAAATGGCTGACATGATGGTGCTTTCGAAAGACATTATTACCTATGATAAAGATGGAAAAGCTAGCGGTTCAGGTAAGAAAAAACACGATCTTTAAATTAAAAATGTCATAAAAAAGTAGATGTCTTAACCGATCATATGGGACTATTTTTCTTGTCGGATAATCGAATTATAAGAAAAGTAGTAAACATAACTGATCGATTTTATACTACGTACAGTTTCTAAGATGCATTCTAGATGTTTTCTTTGATTCATTTTTATTTTACGACCATTTCATGATAAGGTTATTTCCGGCCATTAAGGCATAGTCCAATTCCATGAGATTTATACATATTTTTTGAGAAGTATTTTTACTGAGCAGGATTCTGAAATCATGTTATGTGTACCATTTTGGAATACGGAAGCAATTCAAGATAAATAAATATATAAATTGTTCCAGTATTATATCTTCTGTAATTTAAACTTTTTTGCTTAGGTATAAATTAATGCACAATGCATTGAACAATAATTTAAATGATTTTGAATTTTCAAATGAAATTTATTTCCATCTATCAATTATTTTATTAGAAATTTATTTTTAATGCAAAAATATTTATAAGAAAATGTTGATGTAATTTTTTATATATACCACGACTTTATCTTAAATTAAAGCATATTTATGTATTTGATCTCTGCTGGATTCCAAATTATAGTACGACCCGAATCTATGTAGCGCGCATGATGCATTGTAGAGTATCGTTAACCTAATCTGTGACGCAACAAGCTTATCTGTAAATATCGCCTCATTTACAGTTAGTTAAGTAAATATTTTTCGTTGAAACTTTACTGATATAAGGTTGATAAATGCTTGAATCTTACGTACAATGTACTTCTAATGCTGGAGTAGGACCTACTTTCGGACCAGCTCCATGAGGTGCTTTTTCATTTTACGTGACCCAGAGATAAAAAATCACATACGCTAAGTGGAGCTTTCCAAAACTTATTTGAATTAAAATATTGATCTACTTAATGATTAAAAGTAGATTCTTGCCCGCCGTAGTCTTGGTAACTTAGTTCTTCATCTCTCTCTCTCTCTCTCTCTTATCATTTACAGTTAGTAAAGTAAATACTTTTCATTGAAACTTTACTGATATATGGTTGATAACTGTTTGAATCATACGTACAATGTACTTCTAATGCTGGAGTAGGACCTACTTTCGGACCAGCTCCATGAGGTGCTTTTTCACTTTACTTGACCCAGAGATAAAAATCATATACGCTAAGTGGAACTTTCCAAAACTTATTTGAATTAAAATATTGATCTACTTAATGATTAAAAGTAGATTCTTGCCCGCCGTAGTCTTGGTAACTTAGTTCTTCATCTCTCTCTCTCTCTCTCTCTTATCATTTACAGTTAGTAAAGTAAATACTTTTCATTGAAACTTTACTGATATATGGTTGATAACTGTTTGAATCTTACGTACAATGTACTTCTAATGCTGGAGTAGGACCTACTTTCGGACCAGCTCCATGAGGTGCTTTTTCATTTTACGTGACCCAGAGATAAAAAATCACATACGCTAAGTGGAGCTTTCCAAAACTTATTTGAATTAAAATATTGATCTACTTAATAATTAAAAGTAGACCCTTGCCCGCCATAGTCTTGGTATAACTTAGTTCTTCTTCATCTCTCTCTCTCTTATCTTTTTGTAAGACTTCTGAGCTCGAGACTGGCAGATACAATTCCGCATTCGGCATGATTATGCAGAAAGGTTGTTAGGAGAGAGAGGTATTAATTTAAACGTTATCCTTCTTAGATTCATAATTACACGGTCTATTGACAATCTTGCTGTAGAGCTCGTCCACAGAAACCAGCTACAGCAACAATCCTCATCTATGCTTGAGCAATCTACATTTCACAAATCCTATAATTTTATATTATCTTCTTACAGGTGGAGTCAATCCTTTTCGCAGTGTAATGGCTTTTGAGAAAGGATCTCATTTCTTGACAAGAACCTATCCAGACCTTGTCAGTGAAGCGGTATCTTCTTTCTTATTCCGGCAATTTGAAAGCAGAGTGGAATAATGTCCAATGATCAAGATTGAAAAATCCTAAACAATACAAAGTGCTTTCAATTTCATAAATGTGTAGCTTTCATATTTGGGTAAAATAAGTGACTGGTAACATTTATGAATGGTTCAGGTACATAGGGTTTGTCCTAACTTTCGTGTTTTATTTATATATATGTGTTTATGTACAAATATCTGTGTGTGTAAAATAATAAAAAATGTATGTTCTTATATGCTTGTTGTTTCAATAAATTATTAGATTCTCATAGTGAAGCAAAAAATATCATAAAACAGTGCGCCATATTCAAAAATACAGTTTATATATAAAAGTTTTTTGTACTAAAGGCCTTATCACTCGTATACGTATTTGGAGAAATTTTTCCTTTAAAGCGACTATTCCGAACAATTTCTATCAAGTTACCATAGCAACGACTCCGAACTTTTTTCCATAGAGCTGAAAAAATTGCTCTAAATAAAAATTGCTTGAAGTTCCAGCCAATGGGGTTCTTCGGCTCCCTACGTCATAAGCAAGATGGCAGCTTCGGCTTCGTTAAACGCATCAGATATGGGGTATAATATTTTAATGGTGTATAATATTTTAAACAGAGTGGTGCTCCGTTTCTGTTTATGAACATCAACAAAAGTGCGAGCGGAATAAAATAAATAATATTAAATGTTCGTTTTGAGAAGCAGAAAAATAGGCGAGTAATTTTTCAAAGTGAAGATAGGGCGCAACTGACGTCAGAGCGTATCGTTTTGTTTACGGCAACCCTTCACACTCACAACTTCTAGAAAAATTACCCTAAAAGGTTGCTCCAAATATTTGTGTTATACGGCCTTTAGGTATCTAGAGTTTTATTTTCGAAATTTAGGTATAGAGAGAGAGATCAATAGAAAAAAAATTATAACGCATGTTTTTCTTAAACAGGGAGCTTGATTAATTCGTAAAGTATTTAATTTCAAAACTCTAAGCTCTTGTCTAGATAAAAATGAATGAGTATTAATAAATGTGCCATTATATATAACATATACACATTTTAATTATATACTACACTTTTTTTGAACTAAGGAATGTTCAGTCAGAGTACATCATTTTTTCCCATTTAAAGTATTTTTCAAATTTTCTATAATAAAGTACGAGAGACAGTGTAAGTGAAATAATGGGTTTCCGAAAAATACGACTACACATTTTTAAATTTTAATTACTAGTAAATAAACAAAGATGTACTCTTTTACAGTTTTTTAATAATCCATATAGAAAATAACAAAACTTTATTTTATTGCACGATTTCAATGTGCCCACCATTAGTCGCGAGCATTATCAACGCATCGAGTCTATATGAGTAACGTCTCTCAGCTTCTGCAAGGGCGGCCAGATAGTTTTTAACAACACACTACCCTCTAATTATAAATCTTTCACGGCACATATATTGTGAATCTTGAAGATAGACTTCGTTTATACGTATTCCAAAATTCATGCTGTACAGGTATTGTTAATTTAAATTAGATAAACCATGTTACAACTTGCACTTCTTGCAGTGAAGCCTTGGTGAAATGTGAATGTTGCAACGTGGGCATTGCACCATCTTGTTTGCATTCCATTAAAGAGAAACTTCAATCTTTTCTTAATGGAATATAAAAAACCGTAAGCGAAGATCTTTAATTATATTTTATTTTCTTTAGAAAGTGTAGTCATACTTTCCAGACATCCTATATTTTACAAAGGTAAAAATAATATTAACAAAAAAGGAATACCATCGGAACAAAAAATGAGTATAATATTGAAATGTGCGCCATCCGGTATAGTGGTCAGTGAAGCTGACTGCGGTGCCGCAGGGACTGGGTTCGAATCCCGCAGAAGGCATGGATGTTTGTGTTGTAATCCTTTCTTCTGTCTGTGTTGTTTACCCCCGTGTTATACGTTCGGTGGTGCACGGGTTTATAATTGTTAAAAAAAAAATATTGAAATGTGTATTTTCTTCATGGTATTGTGAAGTTACAATACATTGAACATTTTTGTTACTTTTACTATCTGTGAAGCCTAAATAAAATAATCAGGTTCTATTCTAAACATTTTCGCAGTTACAGTTGTTAATTGAAGACAATAATGCTTTGCATTTCTTCACAACAGCGACATCTGGAGAAAAAAAGTTAACTAAGAAATGGGTGTTATTTACCTAATTTTCTAAATGGTTTATTCATTAGTCTTATCATAGAATGTTTTTGTATACAATGGCTTAAAAGATATTAAAGGGAGGGTACACACTTTCCCGTTTAAGTTAGATAGCGATGAGAAACAATAAAGCTTACTTTCTTGAAGAGAAACTCCCCCGGATTTTAAGTTCTCGTTTTGCTATTGTCTCTTTCATTTTTTTAATCTGGAGTGTGGGTGGAGATTTATTGTTTGTTTATCTAAAAAACTTAAACTTCCTATTAGCTTCCTCATCTGATATGAGTCTTCTAAAAAAAGAGGTTGCCTTTCACAAACAGTTTTCGAAATTGAAAACTGTTTCAAGTTCAAAAAAGAGGATAAATATTCTCCAAAAAGACAATTTTGTGAGCAGAAATGGCAACTGTTAGCGAATATTAGGAAAGAGTTTGAAGCATTCCTGAATTCAATTTCGAGATCAGGAAAGTTATAGAAAAGCAATGAAAAAATTAAAGGAAAAAATATACACATTGGGAAAATGAATAATGATTACAAAGTATTTTCATTTGCATTTATTGCAAATATTTTATTTCCTCATCAATTTTGTCTTTTGAGCTGAATTTTAAACTTTCTTTAACATTTCTATCGTTCATAGATTATTAATTTACTAGTTTTTTTTTCCCATACTGATTTTATGTTTTTATGGTTCAGATATTACTTATGT